>JACXGJ010000856.1:0-102732 GCA_016801105.1 Esox niger | reverse complement strand
TTTAGCATACATAACACGTATCATGGGTGAAGGGGTAACAGGTGTCTAGTGTTACGATTATGGGCAGTTCTTTACATTACGTTTCCCGTAATTTATCCTACCCGGCAGACCTATGTACTCAATCGTCCGCTGTGAAGGGCTACTCTCATTTGTTCACTGCCGATTACCCAGCATGCAAGTCGATGCTCAATGTTCACTGTTTGACTAGTAGGCTACCGTAGAGGAAACATGGCGGCCGTCAGTAAATACTTGACAGCTAAAAACTCCGCGATAGCTGGCGGGGTCTTATTGGTTTTATATGTCCTGAAGCAAAGAAGAAAAGAGTTAAAGTCAAACAGGTTTGTATCTGAATAAAATAGTTTTACATATCTCTCACAGGCCTACTTAAATTGTGCGTTGCTACTGCGCTCTTGTAATGGGTGATCGTTAAAGAACGTGGGGTGACCAGCATTTGACAGGTCAGGTGTGAAGTCTGAAAGTCAGTGACGGATACGTTGGAGTTTTAAAATTATGCGGTTCTTCATAATAACCCACGGGGTTTTATGATTGTTTATATCACGTTGTTGTAGTAAGCATGTGCTTCATGTCTTTCAGTGTGAATCTCCATTCACATTCGCCAACAATAGGTCGTTATACCGGATGAAACAGGATAATAGGGTTTGCTACATTTGGCTACAACGTAACAAAGACGTCACTGTCCGTTTACACGCACTATTGGGAACATGCTGCCCAATTGGTGGGATCTGGAAAGACCATTGGACTGTTATAAATTGCAAATGAATGATTTGTTAAATGCTGTGTCATTGCATTGTCTGACCTTCGTAACACTTAGCCTACACCCCATGAACTTAGTATATAATTATCAAATTAACCAGTCTTACCTTGGTGTTGACAGTCTGATATGCCACATATCTAGATGGAGCTAATTATGTACCATCTTTTTTTACAGTAAAAAGGGGGCGTCAGAGCTACTATTGAGCAATGAAGTAAGTATACAAGCAAATGCATCACCTACTGCAAAAAAAATCTATTATAGCTACATTCGTCCCATGACCGCAGAATTCCTTTCTGTTTGTGCAGGACAAAGCAGCTAAGAAAGACCGGGCGGCAGTCGACTACGTCTTTGTCCTCAGAATCAGCAAGATTATTCGGATCATGGTGCCTCGATGGTTCTGCCAAGAGGTGGGCTTCGATTTTAGGATGTTGTGTGTGTGTGTGTGTGTGTGTGTGTGTGTGTGTGTGTGTGTAATGTTACTGTCAGAAATTGCCCGCTCTCACGAAAAAACGGATGTTAGTACTTCCCAGTGGCATTGTGTGAGACCGTTATTATGGGTTATGGATCGTACTATTAGCTGGATGTGTTTGTCAATGTCTAGGTTCATAAATCCCGTTCTGTGTAGCCACATCATAAGAATTTAACCTTGAAGTTATTAGTTTATTTGGCAACCGACAATGGCCTTGGTTTGATCTGATAGATCTCTGTTACATCATTGCATCACTTTACAACATTGGTAATCTCCAAAAATAAACACCCAGATACTGACGGTATGCCGCAACCAGAATCTGAATTCCAGGCCACCATGACACAGCCTCACCATAATCGTTTTGGTGGTAGGGTTCTCCACCAATTACTATTTTCACCTCCTGCCATAAGTTTGGGATTTGATTTTTCAAAACCGTCCATTGACCGCTGACAAATACCTTTTTTATATTGATCAGTTTGTTGGATAAGACAAAGGTCACAGTGACATCTTGGGTGAACCAGAGTTTAGTCTCCATTGAACTGAATTAGTTATAGTATAACAGAGATGCTGATCATGCTGTTTGATAAGGACGTTATTTTTTGAAACTGCCATGTTTTTGTCATTCATAATTATATCGTTACCGCAATATTTTTAAAATACAACATGAAACTTGTTAAAGAGCTCTATTAAAGAGTTGCACCTCAACACCAGTGTTTCTCATTCCTGCTCCTGGGTACATCCCGCCCTGTATGTTTAAGGTCTTTCCCTGCCCTAACATACCTGATGCAGCTCATCGAGGACTTGATAATGAGCTGATTTGAAACAGGTGTGACAGAGCAGCGAGAGATCTAAAACATGCAGGGCAGGGTGCCTCCAGGAGCAACATTGAGACAAACTGCTTTAGACAATGTGTCATGGGTTTAAAAGATTTTTAGAATAATTTACTTTTACAGTAATAAGACAGTAACATTGGCCTCAATGGAACGTGTTGATTACGTTTGCTTTCTTTACAAATGTTTTTTTCACAAAATGTAATGTAAAATTGTGCATTAAGGTGTGTGCAATAGAATACGCTAAAGGTGGAGATAACACACACCTGGTTAGGTGAGGTGCTGGCTGTTGGAGTGAAACAATTGTAAAGAATATGCCGCACACTGGTATGCTCTGATAATTTAATACCTTGGGGTATTCTATTATTGCCGGAAATAATACATACAAATTCTTGACTGTAGCTTCAGAAATATTGTTTTGCGATGGTTGAGGAGTTCCCAGATAGTTGTCTGGCTACAATAGTCATTTGATATTAATAAATTACATCCTGATTGACTTTCCCAAATTACACTATTTGGCCAAAGGAGGGCGCTGATGTCATTGGGTAGAATCTTACTAGTGCCTTGTTATCAATATTCTCCATTGTTATTCTGCCAGACAGGATATCTCATCCTCATTGCTGCTATGCTAGTGGCCCGGACATACTGTGACGTATGGATGATCCAGAATGGAACCATGATTGAAAGGTTAGATAATCGTGATAAACCACAACTGTATTTCTGTTGTTAGAACACTGACTCGCCATGTGACCTGCAATGCTTCACTCTGACTGATAGCTTGATGGCCAGAAAGTCGGGTGGGGTGGAAGCGATTCAAATATGAATCCTTATTACCTGATAGCCCAATTACCCATGCTGGGACTGACGTCAGGGACTGACGGTTAACCATGGCCAAGGATTTAGCAGAAACAATCATGTCTGACGGATGTTAGAGGCTAGTAACTGCTAATACAGGTGCAATGACTCTCGCCTGTTAATTCCACTAACTGACTGTATTTGTTCATGCTGTTGTTTGCAGTGCGATTATTGGTCGCTCCAACACAGATTTCAAGAGCTACTTGTTCAACTTTTGCAAAGTCATGCCACTTGTAAGTGTGTTTTTGATATTTTATTACATATAATATCTCAATTATAGATAAATATCTCAATTATTTTAGTGTTAGACTGTAGTAGTTATTCATTAGTGAAGATGTAACTAATATCAGAACTGGTTAAGTTATATTGTAGATGTCAGTAAGGCTTACATTTCTTCTTATGGTGCGCATTTTCAGAACTCCTAATCATTTTAATGGAAAAATTTTAGTATCATCATTAACTTCCCTCTATACTGGAATTAATTGCTTACTAATATTGTATCAGTATTACCTATAAACACACACACGTGCACACACACACAATTCCTGGAAAACTGGATATAATTAGGAAGTAAAATCTTGTTAGGAGAATGGCAGACTTTATGTTTCTAATCACCTACTCTTCCATTAGCATTTAGTTTGCTCCGCAAGCCTTTTATTAAGTAGTCCCTTGTCGGAAAAAAAATCTCTGAGGAACAAACCACAGCGGTAGTTAGATTTTTTTCTGCCTGTCTATTTCCAGATTGCCTTGGTTAATAACTTCTTGAAGCTGGGTCTTAATGAGCTGAAACTGAGGTTCAGAGTAAGGCTGACTAAACACCTCTATGATGAGTACCTCAAGTAAGCGCTGTTTTTTCAACCCTGGTGTCTGGCTTTTTGAGGTACATCTCAATACTGTATTTGCTGACTGCCAATGAACTGGCGTAACACGTGTAATCCCCAGAGGATACACATACTACAAGATGGGCAACCTGGATAACCGTATTGCCAATGCTGACCAGCTGCTGACTCAGGACGTAGAGAAGTTCTGTAACTCTGTGGTGGACCTTTACTCCAATCTCAGCAAGGTACAGTAGTCTTAAACCGTCAAGGGGATGTAACCACTAGAAATGCTAACCGTGGCTCTGGTTAGCCGTTTCACATCCATTACATTTCCAATTCTACAGTTACAGTTGTCTTCTTTTGTCTGTGCCTTCTGTGTGTGTGGTTCCGTGGGGTGTGGTTTGTATCGATTTGTGTTTGTTATGTAGTAAATCTTAAATAAAAAATAAGCTTTAAGAAAAATGCTAGAATAGAATGTATTATTGAAAAGATCAACATAGATGCAAAATCAACCGTGTTAAAAATGGACACAATTGGCATTCACCAGTCTTCTTGAGAATTGCCACGGCAAATAGATTGATTACTAAACAATATATATTTAACTTCTAATCACTGTGCAGACAACAGCACGTGACAGGATGCATGCAGTGGGCGGGTGTAGGGCTCTATTTGTATTCAGTTATACTATGACTTCTGCCATTTTAATGTCAACTACTGTCCTGTTTAACAACCTGAGGCAGTGTCCTCCTGTTCCTGACTGACAGGTTATACTAGAGGGATTAGATAGTGAGAACAGTCTTGATTAGGGACCTGCAAACCATGTTCAGTTGGTTTGGGGGAGTGTGTGTTTGTGTGTGCTTTCATTAAAATTTCTTAACATCATTAGGAGGAGAAGATGCCTTTCCTTTTTGTTGATGAGGTCATTGTTTTCCTAAAAGTTGCCTTGAAGTTTCCCGGGATTTCAAAACAAGACACCCTGCCCTTTCATGGTGACATGATAGCAAAAAGACCTCACTCCCCAGTTTAGCTTCCCTGTAGCCTTTTTGACAATGAAGGTCAAGGACACATGTTGATCCAAGTCACAAGGTACTGAGCGAATGAGGTTGGCCTACCTAATCTTAAACAATGGCCTGTATCTCTTCTTTAGCCTCTCTTGGACATTGGACTCTACATCTTCAAGCTGACTACTGCCATTGGTGCCCAGGTAATAATAAACTCTGATTCCAGAACCAGCCAACACATTCCATTAACCTTTTAGAAACATACTGTAATACAAATACATTTATAGAATGTTACTGGCATTAAATAGACAAGTCTTGTCACTTTCCCCCAGGGCCCAGCGAGTATGATGGCCTACTTGCTGATCTCAGGCCTGTTCTTAACTAGACTTCGGAGGCCGATCGGTAAGATGACGGTCACAGAGCAGCGTTATGAGGGGGAGTACCGATATGTGAACTCAAGACTTATCACCAACAGGTAAAGGCCTGGACATTCACTGAGTCAGTCCTGAGTTGGCAATGCCTTTTCTTGCTGATTGAATTTAAATGTGTTGTAGTCCTCTAACAAAGATAATTAGGTGTTAAACATGTACTGTTTTGCCACAGCGAGGAGATTGCCTTCTACAACGGGAACATGAGAGAGAAGCAGACAATTCATTCAACATTTAAGAAACTGGTAAGTAACATCCTTCCCCTTTTCAGTCAGAGGTATATTGCATATTCTTTAACGTACATGATAATGGGCTAACACCTTATTGTGAGTGTAACATTCTAAGAATGCTGCGATGCTGCAATCTTTTCAGGTCGACCATTTGCACAAGTTCATCTTCTTCCGCTTCTCCATGGGCTTTGTGGACAGCCTGATTGCCAAGTGTAAGATCTGTTGTTTTACTTTGAACCCTACTGCTTCTGCTGATATCCTCTGAGTTACATGGCCAGTGATACATAGCTGCCAGTCTGTTTCCATTCTTACCGTAGTCCAACCACCAGGTTGTGGTTGCTTGGCCCAACGTGACGAACTAATGCTCAGCGCAGAATTATCGCTACTGAAGATACATGTAGCTGTCATCACCACAAACAAAAGCAGTGCTTTGGTGTCTTCCTGCCTGCAGACATAGCCACTGTGGTGGGCTACCTGGTGGTGAGTAGGCCCTTCCTCAACCTGTCCGACCCTCGTCACTTGAACAGCACCCAGCCTGAGCTTCTGGAGGACTACTACCAGAGTGGCCGGATGCTGCTGAGGATGTCCCAGGCTCTGGGCAGGATCGTCCTGGCAGGCAGAGAGATGACCAGGCTGTCCGGGTGAGGCCTCCCAAAACACTCCCATCACCTGTGTATTTCGAAGGATTGGAACCAAACCATTTCCGTCAGTAGGCTGCTCGAGCCAGAGACCACGTGGCGTTCGTCAAATATTTGTTCACTCCTCCGTCAGCTGTCTTCACGTGTCCAGACCTCGGTCTTCTTAACTAGGTCCCCCTTCACCCAGGTTCACCATGAGGATCACCGAGCTCATGAAGGTCCTGAAAGAGCTGAACTCTGGGAAGTACGAGCGCACTATGGTATCCCACCAGGACAAGGAACCCAATGCCGTGGAAAGGGTGGCCCTGGTTCCGGGCAGTGGACAGATCGTCAATGTCGACCATGTCATTAAGTGTGTTTGTCAATCCTTAGTGCATTTCTGTACATTGTACTGGAGAAGCAAGTCTGTTTCATGTCAAATGTTTGCTTTGTTACTAAAGTGGTACAAGGTCTTTTTTCTGAGGTGCTCGTTATGAATACTGTCTTGACTGCATGTTGGTTCTTTCAGATTTGAACACACGCCACTTGCAACACCCAATGGCGATATCCTGATCAAGGACTTGACCTTTGAAGTAGGCATTGTTTTATTTCCTGTCTGTATTCTGCTGAACCTTCACATAATGTTGGTAGCCTCACTGAGAGAACCTACAGGGCTCTTTTGTAACATAGATTCTGTCAGACGGCGACACTTCCGTGATTGTGCATTCCCTCGCAAATGAATGTTTACCGGTCATTCAGTTTGAGCTAAAGTACACTACTGAATTCATGTAACTAACTGTAGATTGACTGGGTGATGTTGATGTTTCAGCATTGTTTGAATTCGGTTGTTTTCTTTACCTGACAATCTTTCTCCCTCGCTGTGTTTCTAGGTGAGGTCTGGCACAAATGTGTTAGTGTGTGGACCCAATGGCTGTGGAAAGAGCTCACTCTTCAGAGTACTGGGAGAGGTGAGTAATTTACATGATCTGGCTAGATTAATATCAACAGGGTGAAAATGGAAGGCCTGCGCTAGCGAGTTGCTAGGTCAGGTAACACAGTAGGTTCTGGACATAAATAGCTCTGTTGTCTCTCTATAGCTCTGGCCTTTGTTTGGGGGACGGCTGACCAAGCCTGAGAGAGGGAAACTCTTCTATGTTCCTCAGGTAACAAAGTAGACACTTTTGCATTTTATATCGTGTAGTATTCCTGGCAGTTTTTAGTTTGCTTCTGTCAGCCTGTTCCATCTTATTCAACCGGCCTCTTCTAACATTCTATGTGTTGAATTGTATTGTAGAGGCCCTACATGACCCTTGGCACCCTGCGGGATCAGGTGATCTACCCAGACACCTATGAGGAGCAGAGAAGGAAGGGGATCTCTGACCTGGTGCTGAAGGAGTACCTGGACAACGTCCAACTCGGTCACATCCTGGAAAGAGAGGGGACTTGGGATACTGTGCAAGACTGGATGGATGTTCTCAGTGGAGGAGAAAAGCAGAGGATGGCGGTAAGGAGAAGAGGAGTTCTACCTGAAAAAGAGGGTTTCTCAAGTTCACATCGTCACATTGTTATTCAGTTGATTATAGTTTGGCATCATAAGGAGATTGACAGTGTTTTGTATATGGAATGTTTTTCTTTCTGTCTGTCTGTAGATGGCCAGATTGTTCTACCACAAGCCCCAGTTTGCCATCTTGGATGAGTGCACCAGTGCTGTCAGTGTGGACGTGGAAGACTTCATCTACAGCCACTGCCGAACGGTACGGTCTTCATCACTCCAGCCTTTACCCAAGCATGGGTTAGCATGTACCTAAGTGCTTCATTTTAAGTCCATCTTTATCATTAAGCTTGTTTGAACTCATTGCACTTTTCTGGCCACCTAATGCGCCTTACATAGTAAGGGGAAGAAGCTCTCCTAGTTCTCCACCAATGGTTGGCATCCACAAGTGAGGCACAGCAGCCATCTTGCATGAAACCCTCACCCTCCACTAGGTAACGGGTGGAGAAGAGAGTGGAATGTTCTAGTTAGGTGGCCACGGCTCTTCAGCGTAATAAGTAATAATACACGTTAAATAGACATTACGGTGCAAACATAACATTTGTTTAGTATCATGTATGTTTGTGCGGCTCTTATCTTACCTGTTTGGTTTGTCACTTTGCTCACAGGTTGGCATCAGTCTGTTTACGGTTTCTCACAGAAAGTCACTATGGAAACACCATGAGGTAGGAATAGAAACTCAGTTTATACCAAACCTGTCCTGGGGCAGTTCTAAGAATGTGTCACTGTTATTGTATATGATTGGCATTTAAGTTTGATGTCTGGTATGTAACTCTGGGATTTGTTGTTTGTCGTGTAGTACTACCTTCACATGGACGGCAGAGGGAACTATGAATTCAAGCCCATCACTGACGAAACCATCGAGTTTGGTTCCTAGATGAACGTCAAAGACACCCTGGCGTTATGTAGACAAACAATCTGTGGGCCTGGAGAATGGGGCCCACAAATATTGCACTTAGAGTGGATAACCTACACTAATGATTTTAATCGCTGGTGATGTAATTCTTGTGAAAAAGCTATATTTAAGTAATGTGATTGTAATTTATGAACTAAGTCTGTCCAAACTTACGGAGATTACAGAACAGGCTAATCGAATATAGATGAATTATGTTTGCATTATATGCCTGCAAACTGAATCACATCTGATAACAAATAGGATGAGTTGGCTCATGCAGATTGTTCTAGTGGATTGACAAGAGTCAAAGGAGTCTAGTGGTACTGTAAATTTGTAACAGGGTATGTTATCGTATGAATTGTTTTTCCTTTTCTTTTTTTAAAATCTACGAGCGAATCCTATCACGGTATGTGCAACTGAAGCTGCTGGATGCCTCTTCTGGGGGTAAATGTTCTTTCTTAGTCTGGTTCCTGACATTGATGCACTGTCTGGGAACATGCTAGGCCTTCAGTCAAGAAATGTAACTCACTGTAAAGAGGAAGTGGAGCATAAAACTGGAGATACCCGTTTCCCATGTAGTTCCTGAGTTTTTTCTCGGTGTGTCTTACAACGATTCTTTGTGTCATCTTTGTCTCCTGCTAAAAACTAATTGGAGATGTTGGGTCCCAGAAGAGGAACCTAGTGTCTTCCACCAATTAAGTTTTAAGGGGGAAAACAATGGAAGAGCAAATGTGTTGGAGAGGATCTTTCTGAGCTGTGTAGAATCCCTAATCTACATATGATATGTATCTCAAATTAATACTTATGTGGTCAATATCAGCAATGTCTACAGCCAATATTTATGTGTTTTTCACTACAATATTCTGTAACGACATGTCATTAGTCACTTTTGAACTGTACTGAAATGGCCAATGCGTAACATGTTGTTTTATATGAAAGAGATTAATATAGTGACTAAAAGCGCATGGACCTGCAATAAACTGTATGAACAATGGATTTTCATTAAAACAAATTGACTGAACAAGTGTCTTATTAAAACATGGTTGCTTAAGAATGATACATCTGTTTTCTTTTGTTGATGTTGATTAATAGTAATACATTTTACTCTATGTTTAGTTTACAAGGGTACTTGAGTTGTATGTTGCAGTTTCTTTCCCAATTCCCATCTAAACCTCAAAACAAACTGAAATAATGAGGAAGATTAATGAGATTAACCTTAAATTTGACCTGTCTTGGTACACCTTTTACTGGGTGAAAGTTTATTGATATCCACTTGTCCAGAGTTCAGACCTTTAGGAGATGAGTTACACGCTAAGCGTGACCTGACTTTTTTCCATGTTAATCATTAAACTAAGCTGAACTGTAAGTTGGACAATATTCTGTCTGGTGAAATGGTAAAAATATAGTGTATGTATGTATATATATAAATCCCACAGCTTGGTGGATGGGTATGTACTGTACATTAGCATGTGTTGTCTTTTCCTTTCATATGGCTAAATGCAGGATGTTATTCTAAAACCACTATACTGTTTCCTCAATTTAACTGTTTCGAAGGAGACCAACAAGGTTCTTCCTGTTACAGTATGTGACACACTGACGGGCCACTCAACTCGTTCTCTTTGTTACTCTACACCTCTTCAGTCGTGAAATGGATAGGCTTCCTCTACTAATTCTGGGCTTACATGCGTTTTGGCCATACAGTCTGACATTGGAACAAGGTAGACGTTTACATATTTCAATGGCACATTTCTATTTTATCTTCATTGTTATTATTTGTGTAGCCTACGATTCAGAGACCTGTGTATTTGTGCTGCATAAGAGCATATGAAATGGAAAGTAAAACCTTCTGTGTGTTTGTGTCTCCTCTCTTCTAGCATCATTGCGCTTTGTTGGGCTAGGAGACTGGGGAGGCCTTCCTTTGTTCCCCTATTACACCTCTCATGAGCAGTCCATCGCTAAAGAGCTTTCCTGGGTGGCCCAGACCTTGGGACTGGACTTTGTCCTCAGTTTGGGCGATCACTTCTACTACAGTGGAGTGGAGAATGTAGACGACCCACGTTTCACAGTCAGTTCACACACCGCTGTGCAACACATATGGTTGGGTTGAGACCCTAACATATCACACATATTTCTAATGCTTTGTAAAACAGGAAATTGGGGGATTGTAAAACCACAAGAAATGTTACTCATGGTGACCTTTTGCCGGTCCCCATGAGGCAAAAGACAATTTCTGGCTCATGGTTTAGGTTTAGGGTCAAACTTACAGTTAATTTTAGAGTTAGAATTGCGGTTTCTTTATGGTCCATGCATTGTTGGTTTAGGTTTAAGTTTTGGCATTACACCTAGGTAAAGTTTAGTCATAAATGTTACTTTATTGAGGTTAGGGTTAGATTAAGGTTATGTTAAGGTTAGGATTAGGGTAAGGGTTAAGGTTAGGTTTTGGGTAAAGATTACAGCAATGGAGCATGCAATTTCTATTTTCTGGTCCCCATGAGGTTAGCTGTACAAACGTGTGTGTGTGTATGTGTGCAATAAGTGTGACATAACTAGTGTCTGATTAGTTCCCTTATTTACAGCCACCTGTCTTTAACAGAAAGAATGTGGTTTGTTGAGTACACAGAGACATATCGGATTGACAGTTGTCCGACAACTGTGACCTTGTAAATTGTTTGTGGTGGGGTACTTTTGTTCTCAAGCCACATGATTTTCTTAGCAAATAAAATTGACCATATGCCCTATTGTGGAATGACGTTGTAGGTATCACGGTTGCATAATGAATGCTTCAACCAAGTTACTGTATATATTAAAACTGAAATTGGTTGAAATAGTGATCTTAATATCCTCATTTGTTTTCATTAATACTGTAATGCCTGAGGACTTTTAATGAGTATTGTCATAATAGCAAAATATTGTTTTGTTATCTTTATTGTACGCTTGTTAAATCAAGTGGCTTTGCTAGGCTAATATTTGGGCACCTGTTTGGGTTATTACGTATATTTTTAGGCAATTCTTTTGATGATATCGGGGGTGATATGTAGGAGCAGACTTACAGTGGGTTTGTGAGTTTGAACTCTTCTCATATTTTCCATCTTACAGCATACATTTGAGCGGGTCTTCTCTCAACCCTCACTGACAAACATTCCATGGTACCTAGTGGCTGGAAACCACGACCATGTCAAAAACGTGTCTGCTCAGATTGCGTACTCCAACAGATCTGAAAGATGGTAAGCATATCGTTGGTGTGTTCATGTGTTTCAATTGGGTGTAATTGAATTCCATTCTGAATTCAGTTGCTACTGAATATTATATTCCACTACACACACCGTTTAACCCTAAGCAATTTACAGCACAAAATATTCATATTTTGTTATCCCTGCCACAACTGAAACTGCAGCCTTTTGGATATGATCGTACTCCTTCGAAACAGGTCCACCATGTCAGCAATCTTCTCTGTCACTTCAGGGTGTTCCCTGAGCTGTACTATGAGCTCCAGTTTAAGGTTCCCCAGAGCAACGTGTTAATGACTGTCCTGATGCTTGACACTGTGATTTTATGTGGCAATACCTATGATGGGACCCAGCCCACAGGAGAGGAGGATCCCAAAGCTGCTATCAAGCAGTTGGACTGGATCAACTCCAGGTTAGCAAATAGCAAGTAAGTCCATTTTTGTTCAGTTTCCTCGACCCAGGCTAAATATAGGTACATGAAAATGTCCTTTAAACAAAACATGCCAAAGACAACTTGATACATCCTCCACTCTCATTACTCTATAATAAAAAGAGCTCTTCAGACAGCTACACACATTCCTCAACTGTTATTGTTTAGGACCAGATGATTAGGTAAGAGAGTTTGTTTTATGGACCAGTCGCGTATGACGAGTGGCCTCTTGAATGCTTGTGCTCTCCAAAGCGAATGCCTAGGCTTTAACTCAGGCTGCTAACACAGTCCTGTGGTTTCAAATAAATGTATTTATATTTTAACACGAAGTTTAAACGGGCAATAGAATAACTTAAACCCAAATTTAACATTGTATTACTTTTAAGCAAACAGAAATGAACAAAATATGAAAACAAACCAAAACAGATTAGAAGGGCCCCTAAGTGTTTCCCAATGTGCTGAGCCATAGTTTATTTGTAGGAACCTCTTTTCCCAAAACATATACATGAGACATGAAGAAATGTGTTGTTGTTGGGAAAAAGGTTAATCTGCTTAGAACCTCTGAACCTCCCAAGATAATTAACTGCATGTCTGTGTTAAATGCCTGAGATGATTTCAGAGATTCCTGAGCAGTAGCTGTGCAGGTTAACACACAGGGCACACTGCTCTGGGAACGTCCCTCTCTGTAGCATGACGTTTCTAAAGTACGCCTATCAGAGAAGATCCTATGGCCTCTGTGATTACTGATTAGTGTACTACACCTCTGGAAAAAAATAAGAGATCACCTTAAGAGAGCATCTTATTTTCCTTTCCAAAAAAGAAAGGAATGTTTTGAGTGAGGAATAGAAGGGTTAAAATTAGGAGAACACTGCAAATCAAATGCTTCTGTTCCTCTCTCAAAACTTTCATTTTCAACGTTTTAGATTTTTTTCCCAGAGCTTTAATATGTGTAACCTTTTATTAATATCTATATATATTTGGTTATAAAACTGTTACCGGCAATCATGTTGCTAGGAAAATGTTAATTAGTTCCTTGTCCCAACTTGCCTCAGTGGCGTCTACTGCAGGTGGGTTGAAAGATTAAAATGTGTCACATAAACAAGATGCCTCCTTGATCAGGGTTCAGCTACATACATTACAGACTGTCATCTGCATATTGAGATATTATTTGGTGTCCTTATACCACTATATAGCTTCATGAAACCTTATGGCTTTAGCCACTGGCTCAGCGGCCTGACTGAGGTAGTGGTAAAAGTATCCATCGCAGTCTCATCCTATGTGGAGGTTATATGGCTTTGAAACGGGTTGGTTGATGAGTATTCTGGCACGGTGACTCATTTATTGAAGTCGGATTAATTGTATAAACCCCTCCCCAATCTAACATTTCTGTAACACAGTAAACACAGTAAAAGCCCACATTTAGTGACCTTCGGGAGAACATTATATTGGAATGACACCTGGTTCCTGGTCCTGAAATGCTAGAATGCAGAAAGTCTTGAATTGCTTTGATAATATAGGGGAGATCTTTGTGTTGTCTTTATTTTCAAAGAAACGTAGGATTTCAGCTTTAAAATATTAACAGGACTTCATTTCAGTGACTGTATCCACACTCTCATTCAACCCAACGTCCCACAGTAAAAACGCTAACAGTCTTGTGACTGTCTTTCTTGCATCCTGTCAGGTCAGATTTTGTGCTGGTGGCTGGTCACTATCCTGTATGGTCTATCGGTCATCATGGTCCTACCAAATGTCTTGTGGATCGATTACGACCACTGCTGAAGAAGTATAATGTGACAGTCTACCTGAGTGGTCATGACCACAATATACAGGTAGGAACCGTGTCGCTATAATGTAGCTTCAACATCACTGCTGGAATCTTAAAATGTAGCCAATGTACAATGTTTTCTTTTTAATGTCGACTCCCCTAGTTTATCAGAGAGGATGATGGGAGTTCCTATGTGATCAGTGGGAATGGGAACTTTGTAGACGTATCCACTCACAATATCCACAGCTTCCCATCGTCATGGCAACGCTTCTCCAATGCTGTGAACCATACATCTGGAGGATTTGCTTATTTTGTAGTCACAAATAACAATATGACCATTAGCTACATCCAGACTAATGGAAAATGTGTGTATCAAACGACATTGGTGAAACGCAAGGTCTGACAGACAGATACATGACAGTAAGTCAATAATGAACTAAAAATATACAAAGCAGAAAATATTGTATTATCTCTTTAAATTCCAACCTCTATCTTCCTTTACATATTTTTCTTGGATTAAAAGGAATATGTGTATGTTATTCAGAATCATTATTACATGTGAGTTTGAATGTTTCTCTTTATAAATACATAATAAATATATTTTGTGGGAAACTAAGTATGTTTTAATGTCCTGTAGATGGTGCTGGTGACACATTAGAGACCATGAAAATAAACAAAACTGTTGATTAACTATACATCACTGAAAAGCAGGGTTATACAACTTTTACCTGGAGCCTGCTGGTTTTCTCTTCTATCTCATCATTAATACCACCAACCTGGTTTCCCAGGTCTAAATAAATCACTGATTAGGGGGTTGAAAATGTTTATATTGCATTATAGATACTGGAGTGCATAACTGCGCTGGGGTACATAACATTTCTCATAAGACAGGTACACATTAACATAACATCTCCCCACTCTTCAACAAGATCACGTATTATATAACCACATAACTGCACAGAGATGATTGGCCTTTATTAGGAACAATTGTAGTACCAGCATTTGGGTCAAATCTGAATTAGCTGCAAACTTATCAGGAAGCAGAATGAGAATTCAATTTAAATTACAGTAATAAATTGAAATAGCCTATTTGTTCTACACGTTGCCATAGTAATATTTATTTAGACAATGTACGGTTACCAATACCGTGTAGTAAAAAGTAACAAACATTTTTCATCTCTATTTCCTAAAATAAATGTGATTGATCATACTGGTCCTAAAATATATAAAACATCATGTTCTGGGTTGTCAATAAAAGTGTATAATTCCCTATTCAAATTCATCCATGAACAAGTTCAATCAAGCTCTGCAGCATCGAAGGGAACATTTCATGTAAAAAATATTGCTGTTTGACATCGCTGAGTTATAATCAATCATTGTTTTTAGTACTTTTGCATTAATACTTCTAATATAATTTATGTGTAAAATTAATGAGACTGCTAATTCACGTATCATTGGAAATTGACTGAAATACTTGGAACACTTCCTTCAGTTCAAATTGTGCTTCCCATGTGGTTATTCCAGATAAATTAACAATTCATTGTTTGAAATGAATTGTATTTAGACATCCTAAATCTACCCCAACCTTGACTTGTACCAGAATCCACAGTTTTAAGTATTTCATTGATTAGTACCCACCCTGTTTACTTATTAACTCAGTCGCCAGTTTATTAGGTAGACCTAACTACTACCAAGTTTAACACCTTTGTCTCCATAAAAATTGATATTATTTGGAGCAGGTATATTATTCTACAAGGTGTCTGTAATGTGCCATTATTTCTGTTAGTTCGAACAATTTGCTTATTTTATTTCCATTCTTCTCCTTCGACGTCTGTCATCAACAAGTTGTTTTCGCCAAGAACAGATGCTGACTGAATGTACCCTTCTCATTAACCCAATGGCCTGCTGTGTATGAAAAGCCAAGGAGGGCAGCAGTTTCTGAGATAATAGAACCGGCGTGCCTGGCACCGATGATCACACCTACGCTCCAATTTGCTGAGGTCACTTGTTTGGTCCATTTTAATGTTAAATTTAATGAATTAAATAGCAAAGGAAGGCCTAAATCCCTGTCTTGCTTCTTTAGACAGCAAACTATGGCACCGTGACTCACAGTCTCTATGAGACATCCATTTTGCTGAACAGGGAGGTGTACCTAACAAACTGGCAACTGAGTGTATTTTAAAGATATCAAGACAATACTTATGTAAAACACCTAACAGATATATACATATTACATATTAAATGATCTACCGAGCCATCAGGCTTTTATAGCCAAATGCAGTATATCTCAAAATAACCTAATATACAAATACAACTTTAAGAATAGCTACATGTAATAAATTAAGCATCTTAAATACAAAAATATATAGCTTAGATTTCTGATATGATTAAGTATTCAGACCACTCCCAAAATTGTTTTTCCCAAAGATCATAGAAAGTTAAAACCGTTGTAAAATATTCAGTTCGTTAATGTGTATATCAAATTATCATTATAAAAGCTAAAAATCAGAGTAGTCGAAGTACCATTCACCAAAAAAAAAGAATTGTATAGACAAAAAAGTACATTATAGTATTCTCACATTCAATAAACTTGCAGTGCCGTTTCACAGAAACAAAATGGTGTCCAGTGTTAATCAGTGCAGTGATGAACTGGGTCTGCACTTGCAGCCTCCCTTTCAAAGGGTAAGTCCAGTACATCTGTACCTTGTAGTCGATGAGCCACTGCATTTTTAGACATCTCTTAGTGGCACTCTCTCTTTTCCCATATTGGCTTTGGTTTTGCGTCTGCAGCACACCACTGTGACAACAATAACCACGACTATGGTCAATATGACGAGGATGAACCCAGCAATCACAACGATCCCAAACACTAGAGAGGAAATAAAATAGTGGACCATTATTGGCATTTCACATGACTCAACAATCTTTCTCCATCTACGCAATATAAAAATAATCAGCCCCCTCGTTCTCGTTATTGCTCACCATGAGTAACATGAGGGCATTCCCATTTGTAGTACTAGGGTTTGGAATGAGGTAAGTGGTACTGGTTCTATATCCACAGTTCCAGAAATATACATACACAGGCAAACACAGACATCTGAAGTCTCTAAAATGTAAAGGCCAATATGTCCTGTATGACCGTCGTTTGTAAAAATAGACACTGGTTTACCTACTTTATTTGCCACAAATGCAAATAGACAGTGTACAGTTCCTGTCACTCCAGTCACTTCCTGGATTACAGTACAGCAACAAGAAGTGCACACACTAGATTGTGTATGTGATCCCTTTGGGACTTGAACCAATGACCTTGAGATTGTTACTTTAGTAACCTTACCTTCAATGATGGGCTTATCACTCAATGTTGAACACTGTCTTTTACTGAGCTCTCCCAGCTGTTTGTCAGGGCTGCGGGAGGGGATGTAGGCCTGCACGTTGAAGCAGTAGCTCACTCCTGGATCTATATCCTTCCCGTCTAGCTCTATCTCACTGCTTGCAGAGATCTTTATTTTCTAGACAGGGAATAACATAAAGAAACCATTGTACGATGTCTTCTTACATGTTTATTACCATTGACAAACTATTATTCTTACCACACATGGAAATGTTATACGCGCAATACAATTCGATGTGCGCTTTGCCAATCATATACACTACATTTAATTTCAGCATACAGTACTCCTTGACTTGCTAACTTAAGCGTGTGCCCCTTAAACAACTTAGTCAGTTCAATCCCAGGCCGTAAACTACATTCAGGAGATGGAAATATTTAGCGTATGTTTGCCATTTTCTATATCCTATGCTTTGTGCATACCTTTCCTGTGCTTCCTGCTTTCGCAAAAGTGACTTTGTACTGTAGGTCATCAGCAAAAACATCCCGTATGGTCTTTGGTTCGTTCTGCTTGAAGAGAGCTGTGGGAGGGTCTTCTACATATAGGGTGATCTTTTTCTCATCTTTGCTCACCTCAATCTTAAACTCAGGTCTGCCTATAAGAGCTGGAAAGTAAATAACAAAAGAGGTTGTCAGGCTTGCTAGTCACACCTATTTTCACAATGTCAACACTGCCATGCATTTCGAATACAAAACAATGGGCCTATTAACACTAAGAGTTTCATTGTGATTATCGAGACCTCATTGGTACCAACTTTTAGGGAAATGTCACTTAGATCTTAACACCGGCTACCTAAAGGTCACCTGTTCTGTTCTGGTACTGTAGAAATCTCACTCCGGTCATTCGTAAAACCTACACTTTGGTTAACATTCATTTAAATTTCCTATTGCTTTGTATATAGGTTTTATTTGTATATGTTGTCTGTTACATTATGTATGTGAAAAAATATATAAAATGTATATGAATACAGCTCATTGGTGCCAAAAACAGAGAACGTAGAAGTACTACGGTACGGGCCCCTTGAATGGCGCAATGGTGAAGTCATTGACTAGGTTCTAATCTTGCTCTTGGATTAGCCCCGGGGTCCCTAGGAGTGTAGTGCTGTGGATTGTGGGCAATTCAATTATAATTTATTGGGCTTGATATCCATATAAGAATGAGATTCATCTTTTGCCTCAACATAGTTCGGAATACACATCCACGGCACATATAACACCACTGAATCCACGGAGGTACCTACTGTCTGTGTAAGGGGTGAACCAATCTGAACTTGTGTGGGGGAACTCCACTAGGTCAGAGGTCACTCCATATGGGGGTTCCGAGAGGATATCAGCTGAGTATTTGGCCTTCAGATTCACTAGAGAGTTGGACAAGTCACATTCAGTCTTCGTGGTTTTTATACAGTGTGGGTTCTTCTCCCTGTTCTGACCAACACTGTAACAGACAAAAGCATTAGGTTTATAGTCAAACAGGGGGTCACTGTCTTACTTGTTTTACATTTACCTCATTCACCGGCTTGAAACTTTTGTTCAAGTTTAACACTATGGAAAGTATGAAATGATAATGTTTGACGTTATTGCATCACATGCAACACAATGTACTTCAATATAACAAATATTTGTATGGTCTCATCTTTTGCAAACTCATACATCTATTTGCCAACGTAAGATCAATACTAGAAATCCTTTTAGAGAATTGAGACAGAAAGATAGTCAAATCACTATGCCTTCCAACACATTAGCTTGACTCCCAAAGACAATGAAGCAGTATAGGGATATGTTAAATAGATCTGGGAATGTGTTAATGCAGCCAGAATGGACTCATGATTGGCACTGCCATCTGTTCAATATTTAATGGAAAAATATATGGTTGGCTGTGTAGACAATGGAATAATCTTGATAGGAAACAATCTTTTTAATCAATTATTAAAAAATAATATTGGTGTCCATGATTTACTTACATTGAATATTCAACTGTGTAGGAATAATTGACAGGTTTAGGATCCCATATAAGAAGTGTTTTGAAGTTTATAGAGAACCAGGAAACGTTCTGTGCCTTGGGATATGTATCTATAAGAAGAACAAGATCAGTAAACTAAAATACTTTTTTACATTCTGCTTCACTACAACAAGTAAAATATGGCACATTGTCAAACAAATATATCTCCATACATTTCACATTGATATCATGTAAATGAAAGTTTAACAACTTGACGCTCAAAAAGGTTGTCTCTTAAAACATTTTGGGGGAATGGCGCACAGGTAAGTAAGAGTAAGTAAGAGCACATTTGGAAAACTACATTTGGTAGAAATACTTCTAACATCCTAGTATCAGGCACTGGCGTAAACGTACAAGTATTAGTTGGGAAAGTCTGGAAATGTATGAACACACTACTTACTGTAAAGTCGCTCTAGATAGGAGTGTCTGCTAAAATCTAAACAGAAACATCCCTGCGATAATTCCTTGCATTGGCAATATCAGATGAAAGCATTTTTTATTATTTGAACTGAATAATCCCTTCAATGCACTACAGTAATTCAAAACGGACAAAAAATTATCATAATATGTATGAGGTATGTTAATTAGAAACAATTTAGACTATTAGCCCGCACAGCTACAATTAATGTATGAAACAAAATGTGAAACGGGTATTGTCTTTAATATGCGAAAGCCTACTATGTTTTAGATACAGGCATGATAAACCAGGCATGATAAACCAACCAATACATTAACTCAGCTGTGAGTCCCCTTGTAGATCTAACTTGTTTTATGCCTTTTGAATGCGGTTTATTTCTTCACATTCTCCGACATATTTGTTCACATTATTCATTTTTATTGTGGCGCAACTTTTGTTGAAAAAGTTAAGCTTCAATTAAACCGAGGAGTCGATCATTAACCGATAGGGCCTTATCCCACGCGTTTAGTGTTATATTGTATTTTATACACGTGTGGTTGGCAATACTCTAGACTTTTAGAACGAGGACATTGCATATTTCTGTTACATAACTATATGCTTTTTAACGTTATATCTTGATAAGAATACACTGAATTACTTAAAAAATAGATTACTATGCATTCGTCGTTCATCTCCAATTACACCTGTGGAGTAAATGAGAAACTGTCAATAGCCTACTCTTGATCTACAACTAATTCGTCGCACGTAGGATATTCTACGACGATGCGCCAGACTTGATATCCCGGCGGAGTGCCACACAATCAACTGACAACTAAAATCTGGAGTGCCACACAATCAACTGACTTAACTGAAATTATGATAGAATCAGCCTATCGATACTTAATTGATTGCTATATGTTCATTACATTATATTGGTCGTCACGTAAGAGTCAGAATCAAACCGGCATTTTGTTTACTTGATAAACTATATTTACAAAGAATGGATTCAGATTAGATATTAATTTA
Source organism: Esox niger (assembly GCA_016801105.1). Classification (NCBI taxonomy): domain Eukaryota; kingdom Metazoa; phylum Chordata; class Actinopteri; order Esociformes; family Esocidae; genus Esox; species Esox niger. Next base: position 82,027 of record JACXGJ010000856.1, on the reverse strand, counting down.
TCACGGACCCTATATTATCCTGCGCTTTTGCCATACCTGCCTCCTCAGCAACATGCTAAGTGGGACACCTTTCCCAAATAGGCTACTACAATGTGAAATAAATTAAATACAGTAGTAACCTATGTGCATTTACTATTAGCTATGCATAAAGCCTAACATTTGTCTAGTGTTGTCCACAGTTTAGGTGAATGTTAACTATAATGTAAAAGTCCTACGTGTTTTGACTCACCTGCATGGCAGAAAGTAAAGAGAACAGTACACAATGTGGTTAAAAAGAAAATCCATTCCATTTTCTATTCCAAACTGTAATCCAGTCAAGGTAGATTTCGGTGTCTGTAGAATGTAGGAAGTGATTTAAAAGTATATAACTGGATCAAACTTAATGATAGGTAAGCAGAGAAGTATCAAGATTGGATTGGTGTGGTCGGCTACGATACACCTTTTATTGAATTCTGTCCCCTTGTCGCCGCCTGGGATCGTTTTTTCTTATGACTTGCCTCGCAATATTACGATGCGTGTATCGACCAAATAAGGATTGTCGGTCCGCATTGTCGTTTCTAGTCTGGTGGGATGGGCTTTTGGGAGATTAGGTCATGCGACGTGCTCAATTGTTCTATGATGAGAAAACGTTGCCTAATCTGTATTTCTAGAATCTTGCTGTATAGCCCTGAATTGGATACAATCTCAATAGAGCCAGCGCTGTAACGTTAATGAACCATTCTATATTTTACACTACAGCGTCCTCCACGGTTATTGGCACGCTTGTTGAATAAATTGAGTATACATTTCTAAGAAAAAAAAAAATGTATTGTGATCATAAATTTGATCATATTTTGATCTAAAATCTAAAAATGCGAGATGTAGCCTATTTCAATGGGGGGAAAAAAGCAATTTCTTAATCAATAAATCGATATATTTCTCGAAATACGTTACTATTTTTGGCATCCTGAGGAGTATTGTCACCCTACTCCAAGGATGGAGATTGACAGAAACTCTTGTGGTCACCCTGTCAGCAGAAATATTTAGGGACTTTCAACGCCACTTACGTGCCAACAAACATACATTTTTAGTAGAAAGCCTATACTCTAATCGGGACATGAACATCAGCATTTAGTAGAAAGCCTCTGCTCTCATCGAGACATTAACATCAGTAATGCTAAACATTATTGGAACTTGGATTGGAAATGTGTTGTATGATCAGATGAGATATAACTTAATAGCTATAAATATCACTTTTTTCAACAAACACCAGAGGTGGGTTTTGCATAAAAGGGATGGTGATGTAAATGAAAACCGACATCCCACTTTGAAGTATAGTGATGGATTTATGATGTTGTAGGTCTATTTATTGGTTATGTTAGATGGCATCTTTGAGTCAAATACTGTACTAGGAGATTTGAGAGCAAAGTTTGTCAAAGAAAATCAGCCTTATTTGTCTTCTAGCAACACTTTCAAATATGCTATTGACATAGAGGTTTCAAGTGATGTAGATTTGGAAACGTAATTACTCACAATTGCAATCGAGTTACTCTCTATCTGTGGCCCTTGATTCTTATTGACCTTCAGAACCATTTTCCTCACCTTGCATGTGTGTGCCTGGTCCTCTTGAGTCTTCCACCAGACGTTTACCAATGTTCACAGGTTATGAATTTTTGTATTTAAAGTGGTATATACGTGTTTGTACCATTGCCTGATTTCTGAAGGTCAGCAACCATTTGTCTCTTCTATGAGTTTCTTTGAGCTTCGCCATTGTGAAAATGAATGAATTTAATGTGTAATATCTCTAATACCCTGGTAAAACAGGAAGCCCTGGAAGGCCACAATTTTTTTTTTTCAAATAATGATCTGTCAGCTGTATTTTGAGGGGACACTTTAATGGTTCCTGGTTCCTGGTGCATGAATCTTGCATGAATCTTGTCAGTTGAGTGTACAGAAGCTGAAACGATACCTTTGTTTCCTTTATTGTTGTGGCTAAAATGTAATTAGCTATGTAGATCAGGCTAAGCTGTTATTATTTTGATATGCAAGTGAGAATAACCTTCATAGTAAGTAGATGGAGCTGACCATTTTCCCCTAAATTGTTTCCAAATGCAATGTAACTTTTAAAACTTTTCCAAACCTTTCAGTAATTTTGCAGCTACTCATTTAGTCATTTTGCTGCATACAGCAAGTGCCTACATTTTAAAAAGCTAGGTGAAACTATCATCCAGTTTAGGGGTAAGTGCATTCTAATCAATTAAAGGTCACTGCTGGAAAGAAGAAATATAGGACGTAAAAAGTTAACAAAAGACAACAGACAGAGGTGATGGCATTGCAAATATTTCAAGTACTCTATGAAAAGGTGAGTTTTCAGATGTTTTTTAATAGGTAGATAGGTAGAGACACTTTTATATCTATCCTCCAAGGCAAACTGATTCTACCAGAGAAGTGTTTTGACTGCCTAGATAAACAACTGCCCTGAATGGGTGTGACAGCAAAGAGCCCAGAGAGGCTTAACCATGAGCTGTGTTGGGATGAATGATTTGAGCATTGCCTGAAGGTAGGGAGGAGATCCTCTTGTTGCTAAATATGCCAGAACCATATCCTTGAAGACGACGTGAGCTTCAAACGGGAGCCATTGTAGAGTGCAAAGAACCAGTGAGAACATAGAAATGTTGAACATCAAGCGTGTCGCTGTTTTCTGAATGGGTTACAGGGTTTTAATTTCACATGCCATATGCAACACCCAGAATGAGTCGCAGTAATCCAAATGTGAGATGACCTGTGCCTGGACAAGAACCTGTGCTGGTTCCTAGTTTCCACTGGTGCCAAACACTGGTGTTTTCCCCTAAAGTCCAGAAATGTTTGTTTCCATTGACAAGGGCCAGCGCCAGTCGACCACTAGGCAGTGACCGAGTAGCACAGCTTTCACTTGAGGTAAGGTAGTACTCTAATATTTTGTTGAGTATGAATCTTCAGGAGCAATCACTGCTTTGTTGTTAACATGTAGTCTGGGGTCACGCCAAGGTTCTTTGCACTCCGGGAGGAGGACACTGTGCAGTTTTTATGATGATGTCCTGGAGCAGAGAGGTTTTACGGTGAAAGGTTCAACATCAGGTGGTGGGCCTCCATCCAAGCGGAGTAGGCACGCAGAGATGAATGTTGTCATCTATGTGTTGGAAGAGGTGAAGGTATGAAAAAGCATGTGTCATCTGCATAGCAGTGCTAGGAAAGACCACGCCAGCATATGACAGAGCCAAGAGACTGTAAAAACCCATATTAAGAGTATATTCCGGATTGTGCATGAATGTTAGCAGAAGTTATGGAGCCTATAAATGATTTCTGTTAACTCACTTTGTATCAGATGTAAAGCCTATACATGCAAATAGCTCTTAGTGTTATTGACTTTGTGCCCCTTAAATCGACATCCATTTATTTAAATACATAGCTAAAAGTGACACATGCATAGTTGTTCCACACAGATGAATTTACCTCAATGAGTCAAGGTGAGGTCATGAGGTAGTGGGAAAGTCAGGAGTATTCTACATGCTGCATGACATCATGCCCATTCCAGTTATTTAACAAGGCATCATCTAGTAGATTGGCAAAAACGTTTTGCTAAAAAGACATGTATTTAAATGACATCTGAATGCTATAACAATGCCACAAAAATGTTATACTAGTCACCTCTTTAACTGTTCAGACATAAAACTGTTGCTTTTCAATGATTATTTCTTGAGTGGAAAAATTGAGTCGACATTCACTGGCTTTGTATCAAATTCAAGTTCAAAACCTTGATTGTCAATGACGGAAAACTATCTAGTGTTGAGAATTAAACTAAAGTTATGTTTGGTAACACTTTATTTGTAGGGCCCCTAACCCTTACCCTAACCTGAACTTATATCCTAACCCCAACCCTAACCTTAAAAATGACTTTAACCCTACTTCTATACCTAATCCTAACCCAAACTCAATTCATATAATCTACAGATGGAAATTGAGACTCTAAAAATAAAGTGTAACAAACCCTTCAAGGAGATAAATTGCCTGTGCAGGCTATAAACACATAACATTCTCATCTGACAGAGTAGAATGAGTGTTTTTGTGACTGTGGTATATTTCAAATACTCTCTCCCAGGACCCTGTTTACCATTGCCTGATGTCATGCTGAATTAAAATCATGTCGATGACCTTAATTTGAGCCAATTTGTTAAAAATGATCATTTAGCTAAAGGAAATAGGAATTATGTGAATTATAATAAAAGTCTCATTTGTTAATGGGTTATGAGATTTTTCTCAAGGGAAAGTCAGAAATTCATTGACATTTTGCATTTTACATGTTTTTAAATACTACGGAATAACAATGTGTTGCTCACTCACGCTTATTCACCCCACTCAAAACTGATGCCAGCACAGGCTTTCCCCCATTAAACTTATGCTAATCAGGCTATAGACGTTGCCTCACACTCTGCCATAGTTTTCAATGCTTAACCACTTACTGGAGAGTCTGAATGCCAACAGGAGCAGCAAAATCCCTTCCATTGAATAAGACACAGCAAGTGGGCCAGGGAAAAGCAGACTGAAGTCTATAGATGAATAGTCTGTTACCAACGTTACTGGACCACGGTGTATAGTCTACTTATGACTCATGATACAAATCTGATCGTCTTTATATCCCAAAGATGGAGAGAAAATAAGTTTTCACATGGTTCCAGAATGTGAAAAGACACATATTTTCGCCTCTATCTCATTAGCCATTATTGAGTTCTATATTCTAAATAAAAGTATTTGAGCTATAGAAGATGTTCATTACTCTAGCATACAGTATTATAAACTAGCCCTCATTCCTAGACTTAACTCACAAATCCTCAGGGAAATAAACATGAAATACCCAAAACCATTACTCAAACTATAGAGGATGGGAATATTTCAGACAGGAGTCGTCGGGTTATATTCATTCATAGAACATTACCGCAGGTTTGTGATTTACTGTTGAAACCTTCATGGTCAATGAGTATGAAGAATGTCGGCTGGAATTACACCACAGACCTGGTCTGATGTCTGTGTCTATTTTCTAAATATAGTCATACAGTATAGGTCATACTTTGTTCCTGGCTGTGTGTGTGCCTTGGTTTTGGCTTTCGTAGGCTGTAGACAGAGCAAAAAGCTGCTTACTGCTTTGTTTCAGTTCTAACTTAATTAGTTTACCAGTCACGTCAAAGGGAAAATGAAAGCTAATTATACTGGAGGTCTGACTGAGAGCTTGGCCTCTTTGTCTGAAGTGACCTCATTTCATGATATTCCCATTTCATAGCGGGCAAATAGCCCATACATTGAATGAATAGAATCAGTTCAACAATGCACTTACTGATGAGGTTATATAAATATGTTGTACACATTTAAGTAATAATCTATCTCAAAAGTAAATTTAGGTTCATTTTGATACATTTACTTACATCCTTGTTTGGTTGGGATGGTTGAAAACACATGGGGAATTGGGAGTGAATGAGTTAGAGAATGTGATTAACCACTTAGTTGACTGACTGTAGGTTTAGTTGACTGACTCATCTTGTACATATTAATACAGTGAATAGGAACAAGCTACAACTCTTGGTGACATATATTTTGGGGGAGAAGTGGTGACGCAAATGAAGAGAAATCGTCTGCAAGATGGGTCTGGAATAATACTTATACGTTTTTTAAATCAAGGCTAGTACATTTCTGTGAAGAAACATCCAAAGATGTTGTTCTCCGAACAACTCTTCATAGATGTTTCATGGAAGAACCTTCAAATTCTAAAATGGTTGTTGATAGAGCTTCATGGCAATGTTTTCCCATTGAAATAAATTCAGCCCAGCTTGACTTTAAGCAGCACAAGACATACATTAAAAACAATTCAGTAATAACGGTAGTAAAACTCCTGCCCGGATGTTGTAAGAGATTTATATTCATGTCGTAGTCACCAGTCAACTTCATAATACTAAAAGGGGACTTAAACCACTGAATCCTAGCTGCACTAACCTGTCAATGTTAATGCAGGTTAGGGGCGTGTCCTTTGTGAAAAGTCAGCCCTTGAATGTCAATAGAATTCTTCATAGAATTCAATTTAAAATGAATGTAAGTATGTATATACATCCTCCTGGTTCTCTTATGGTATAGGAATATGAAGATCAAAGTTTCCTCTGGATATTTTTTTATTCTAGTGTAAAATGTTTTCATGTTGTGACTAATAACTCACTGAGCAAAGTTTTAGGCCAAATGGAATGTTCTCTTTTCCAGTTTAACGATATGCAAGTGCTATTTATAATACTTTATTCCTTTCTAGAGAATGTTAGGAATGCCATTAAATGGTACAGTGGATATAAAAGTCTACACACCCCTGTTAAAATGACAGTTTTTTGTGATGTAAAAGAATGATACACAGATAAATCATGTCAGAACTTTTTCCACTTTTAATGTGACCTATAATGTGAACAATTCAATTGAAAAGCAAACTGAAATCTTTGAGGGGGAAAAATTTAAAACATTACAAAAACCTGGTTGCATAAGTGTGCACACCCCCTTACAACTGGGGATGTGGCTGTTTTCAGAATTGACCAATCACATTCAAACTCATGTTAATAAATAGAAGTCATAACTCACATGCCATCATTTAAAGTGACTCTGATTTTTCACAAGTAAAATTCAGCAAATAGCTCAGCAATATTTTAGCCGACCTTATACCCTGGGAAAGCCAATCCTAACACTTTGGTAATGATCTTCTTTACTAACTGCCAATTCATTGTTGGTGTTGAAACTTCTGTACCCAAGTTGAAATAAATAATAATATGCAATGCCTATGCAGATAAATGGCCAATTGCATTCCGATGGCTGAAATCTATAGGGAAAATGGGTATCTGAATAAAGGTTTTGTATAGTTCACAGCTAGAGGATTCTCCCTGTTCTATTTTCTTCTGGTCTTTGAATCTGATTTTGGTCCATGGAAATCAACATTTCCTGTATTCCTGTATTCCTGTATTATTGTCTGTGATGTCATCAGTGTTGGTAAGGTTGAAGTGCAGGGTGTAAACGGAAAAACATTCTGTTTTTCCTGCATGTGTGTGTTGTAGTACATATCTGGATCATTCAGGTCCTCTGCACCAAGGGTTGTGGAAGTATGAGACAGCTTGATGATTGGATGGTAATTATAATTTCAGTGCATTGTGTCCTTAATGCAATGTAATCCTGAACAAAAATGTATTATAAGGATGTCCCAGGAACAACAGGTGATTGGTCGCCAGGACATCCTTATGACATCCGCTGCTTGCCGGAATGTTACGTAAATCGTATCCTGCTACAGTACATAGTTATGTCACATGATTAGTTAGTTTGTTTCGCGGTAGGATTATGCAACCAATAAGACAAGTGTAAACATGTCGAAACAGATGACACAGTGATTTCCCCCATATCATGCATATAATCAAGACAACTGGATTGTGAATCATCAATTCCACTGTAAATTGTGAAATTTACCTTGCAGTATGTCTTAAAAAAGAAATACCACATACTTCATTACTAGTCCTGACAGCTCACTGAACGTACCGTGCAAGGCCATATTCCACATACTTACTGTATCCTTTAAGTTTGGGGCTAGAATTCGATTTTTAACGTTTTTATTTATTAATGATCAACCAGCTAACTTTCAGTCAGTTGAAATGCGTATTCTGTAATGAGTTGCACAGTCAGAAAGCCGTGTTTCTCCCATTCCAATGGTAAGACAAAACACTGAAACTTTAATAAAAAAACGGTCAACATTAATATTCAGAATTATAACAATTACCCTCTCAGGATGGCTCCAGGTCGATGTGAGCAGAGTTAGCAGACATACAGCTTGTTTGTTGTTGTGGATTGCAGTGAAACCTCAGTAATCCATGACATTTTAAATAACATGGGGCAGAAATTGACCCATACACGTGGGCAAAATTTTCATGGACCCTTTTTTGCCTTAACAGTACCACTGGCTAGCAATTGAGGACTTCATTGTTAAGGACTTAAATATGTCTTGAGAAGATTTGGTATCGTATTTCAATCTGTATGTATATTTCACCTTGATCTGTACACCGCTTGATCTCCTCTCATGGAAAATTCTTCAAAAGTATTAGAGAACTCCTGCCCTTCAAATCCACAGCATCAGCTGGCAAAATGAGTCAAACATTGCTATGTTTAATAAAGACAACCTAAAGCTGAAAGGATTATCTACTTAAGAATCCTTTATTGCATGTCTAAACACTTGCAGGAACCATTTTGTTTCCAGTCGAGATGTTCTATTCCTTGAAGTGTCTTTTCAGTCCATGTAGGAGGCATAGACTATAATCACAGAGCTGTGACCAGGACAAGAGCTCCTCATGCGCCACAGGGATTGGCTACCTACTGTTACCATGGGAAACAAAGTGCAGACTTCAAACAGCAACTTGGGAATGGAGCCAGAATTCCAGAGTTGCTACATTCTATGTACCAGCTGAAATTTTGCGAGATTAAAACAGAGGGAGAGGGAGAGAGAGACAAAGATGGAGAGGAGGAAAGAGAGTAAGATAGAGAAGGCCGAGACCAAGATTGTCAGAGAGAGGGGCGAAAGAGAGTGAGCGGGAGAGAGATTTACACCAGAGCAAGGAGCGGGGGTGTGTAAAAGGGTGGACATTAGTATTCTGTGAAGTTTTCTGTTAATGGGTCAGTTTTTCTTTGTGGGAGGTCCATGATGTCCAGATGTACACTGGTACATTTCCCACGGTGAGACGAGTTTATCCGATTTGTAATACAAATTTAATCTTCTTTTTCTCACAGTCTTCAGTGTTTTCTTCTCTGTGTTTTATTAAAAGCAAAATCTGAGCTGTTTCACTTGCTTAGCACATTTTATTCCTCATTTGAACAACTGACTTGATTTTATAAGTTATAGTCCCTGCAGTGTATTTCAAGTCCATGAAGGATGCAGACACTGCAGGGAGGACTGATCACACAGCTGTCATCAAAGCACTAGCCCCTCTTGCTCCATTGGGATTGGCTATCTCGAGTTACCATGGGAAACAAGTTTAAACTTCTAACAGCAGCATGGTTGAAGCTTGAATTCCGGAGCCGATACGTTCTCTATCCCAGCCAAATAATGAGAGTTATAGACAGGCAAAGAGTGAGGGCGAGTGAGACAAAACACAGTACCAGCTACGTTGTTTGATTTGGCTGATTGTTCTTGATCTTTTGAGATCCTTATTAGGGGAGTTTCCTGAAGCACATGAAGAACTGGAGGCCCGCCAGCCCCGAGGTAGAGGGGTCGTAGTGAGTAAAACACTATCCTCAACCATCTTCTGACTGCTTCTCTACATGATAATTCAACTTACCTCTCAACTTACCTCTCAAAGAAGGCAGCTTTCTAAAACTAACCCTCACTTGACTAATGATTTCATTGGTTTTATTGGTTGATTGCTAATTATTGTAATTGTTTTTGCTTTAAAAGCCCTCTGCGATTCTATGACAAACAATCGAATTTGAATCCAAGTGTATTATTATTATTACCGCCCACCAAATCTAACCGATATCCCAATGCTCAATGCTTTCAATGCCTACATGCTGCATTCTGCACACAGCCCCACCCTGTCATTGCTCCAGTTACACCTCACAGGCACACGCTTGCTTGGAGTTTCTGGGGGAAGGGTTCAATAACTACTGTATGAGGTAGCTGTAATTGGTAACATGTGCAGGTGTTTGCTCAAACAAACTGATACACTTTGTTAACAGCATCAATCATACACCAAATGTATACTGATGTGTACTAATTCGATATATATATATATGTGTGTGTGTTTGTGTGTGTGTGTTTGTGTGTGTGTGTGTATGGCTCGTGTGTCTCGTAAATCAAACTAAAAAATGTAGCTTTAATCATCAAAAAGGGTTATTAATGTTTAACCTATGCTGTACCCTGACTTACATGAGAAATCATCTGAAGCTTACAGTTTAAGAAGAGGATATAATCAGTAGAGAAACAGAGGCATTATGCAAATTCCCGTTTCACCGGTCCATGTTTGGCTGCTTTCATCTCAGCGCAAAGAGACTAGTGGCTGACTCATCCAATGGCTGTCCCCCACAGCACTTCTCACCACCTTCCCTTAATAGAAAAAAAGTAGGAGGTGGTGTTTTCTGAAATGGTGCCACTGTCCAGTCCTGGTAGGGTTTAGTCAGTATTGGTTCCTTACTACACACATAAAACAGGAACAACCAGGCAGCGGGTGGAAATGAAATGAAAGGAATTGGAGTGAAATGTTGGTAGCTGAAGTTTCAAGTCCTGGAGGAAGGTGCTGTAGCCATTGAATAGAAACAAGTTTTGTAGTAACTGCAAATAAAATGACATCATAAACATATAAAGAATAATGCGCTAGCAAATATAGTCACTAACTTAGATAAAGTGTGTCAGAACAGAACATAAAAATATATGTAATAATGTAAAACAGTAGATTTAGTGCCCACAGTTAGAATGAAGACAGAAAAATAGAAAAAAGCCTGCTGTGGGCTATCAACCAAGCACATACTGGTTGTTAGAAACCATGTGACCATAACCATGTGATCGGGGGTGATTTGGTGGTCTGGGCTGCTGCACTAGGGGTCAATACCATCCATATAAAACTTGCATCTTTCCCTGCTCTCTCTGTCTTATGAACTTAAAATACCAGACAATTTATCCGTAACCAGACAGACAAATTCAGGTCCCCCCACCCATACTGGTCTGATAGATCACACCCACCGGATCAGGGTCTCCCAAACTCTTCCCCTGACCTCCGCAGATGTTTCGATAAGCTTTATTTATTTAGTAATCTTGACTTCAGTAATTAGATCGATAACTTTTGGTTGAACGCTTAGCATTGGCATAAGAGGAATATTCCTTTCGTCATGGAGGAAGTAGATGTTGATTGCGTAATAACAGTCAACAATGCACCCAGCCAGATGAATAACCAATGACCATGTCTTGAATTCCTGTTCCAAGTAAGTGGCAGGTGTGCTCTGTTAGTGTGTATGTATAGGTAGGAAGGAACCACAGCACATGGGAGCCTCTATCTAGTTGTGCTTTCTGCCATTCAAGTGTGCGGTCCAACCACAACATTTTCAGCTAATCATTGACTCTAGGGAGTTGCATAGAGAGACTACCAGATGTCTCCTATGGGTTGGAAAACAAGTTAGACTAGCAGAAAGGCATTTTCTAAAACAGTATGTTTTTCCATATTCTGTTAACCCACATTATGTCAGGATTAAAAGATGATTGGTGAAATATGTTGAATATGGGCAAAATGCTAAAAATTAACTATAGATGCATGCATTGCTAGTATTTCAGAAAAATTTCACAACCTACTTATTAAGGGGCTGCAACTTAACAGTAGCTACGTTAGGGGGCTGTCCAAGTTGTATCCCTCAAATGAAAGCAGTACATGTCAATTGTATCTGATCCGTTCTTTCGTATAAATAATGACATTGGTACATGACCATTGTTGAGGGTTTCAAATGTGTTGCTTCCATTCAATTATTTCTTTCATATACCTACTAAGAAACTAATTAGAGTCAATGTATTGTTTACTAGGCCTAATGTGCCAAACACTCACCTCACAGTAACCTGGAATAAAGTGCTCTACCCCCAGATCTAGCTAAGCTGATAAGACTTGACGAATCAGTGAATCAGGTGTGCTAGTTTAGGACTGCAACAGAGATTGCTGAATGTTTGGGGTCCCTGAGGAGAAGGTTGAACGCTGCTGTTAGACGCTAAGTAGTGGGCGTGCCTCCATCCCAAAGTTCATTGTAATTCACAGCCAATTTGTTTCTTATAAGATGCATTGCTCACAAGAAAAAAACGTCAAACACCAAAGTGGTGCTTGGCTGGTCTATTAAACTTCCCGTGTGAAAGGAAGAGTATTACTGAAACACTCCCGTTCAAATGTGCTTTTGAGTTTCAAGGTGATTAATCCAAGCCAGGTCAAACAGTAGTGTGTCACAAGGGTCATGTTCTAACAATACCTGAATGTGCCAACGAATCTCCCATATTTGGGGAGTGAAGGCTTGCCTGTGTGGTCCGATCCAACAGACGAGCTACTGTAGCTCAAATTGCTGAAAAAATCAATGCTGGTATAGAAAGGTGTCAGAACAGAGTTGAGTTTGGCGCTGCGTAGCCAGAGACCAGTCAGGGTGCCCATGCGGACCCCTGTGACGACTGCTGCAAGCACTTGGAGCAATGGAAGAAGGTGGCCTGGTCTGATGAATAACATTTCCTTTTGTTGTTTCATTTCACATGCATCGTTGTGGTGTACAGTGCCAAAATTATACAAATACAAATATTTCCGGATCTAACTGTGTATATAAAAACCTGAAATACTGTATGTTGCTTGTAGTAGCATTCAAGCCTTCACCCTGCCCATTAATACATCTGCCAGGCAAAGATAAGATCCTTTTCACTCCCAAATTCTTTATCCATTCGTATATGTAAAGAAAAACAAAGCTCTTGGCAGATGAAACATGTAGCAGCCAAAGCAACAAACAGCCTTTCACTACTCAGTTGAAATGATAACATTTACACAGGGGTGGATCTTGAGGATTTTTGGCACTATCCAGCCGGGCTAGTAGGCCAAAATTGCCTCTAACCTGGGTAAAATTTTACTAGTTTCCAGTATCCATGTTAAATGAATCTGTGCACAATATTATATAACCATTTACAATGAGAGAACAGTTTTGTAACTGCAAGTCAACTAAAAATATCCAACCAAGTATAATAAACAAAAAAGTATTTACCTGGACCAGTTCACAGCCGAATGTGAAGTGTTGGTTAGCACCTTTAAATCTGAGGCAAGAAAACGATGGAGTGCCTTCTCTGGGTAGGGAATGAGGCGTTACACCAAGTAAAGGTGTTCAAGTATTTTGGCGTCTGGTTCGTGTAAAGGAACAATGGAGCGGGAGATTGGCCGGAGAATCGCCGCAGCGGGGGCGGTATTGTATTTGCTTTACCACAACGTTGTGATAAAAAGAGTGCTGAGCCGGAAGGCAAAGCTCTAAATATAACGGTCAATTTTGGTTCCTACCCTCACCTATGGTCATGAAGGCTAGGTCATGACCAAAAGAACTAGATTGTAGGTACAAGCGGCTGAATTTAGTTTTCTCAGAAGGGTGGCTGGCATCTACATTAGAGATCCGTGAGGAACTCGGAGTAGAGCCACTGCTCCTTTGCATCGAAAGGAGCCTGTTGAGGTGGTTCGGGCCTACGAGCTTCTGGTAAGGATGACCCCAGAACGTCTCCCTAGGGAGGTGTTCCAGGCACGTCCAGCTGTGAGGAGACCTCAGGGTAGGCCCAGGACTAGGTGGAGAGATTCTTTTTCGACACTGACCTGGGAACCCCGCGGGATCCCCAGTCAGAGCTGGCAAATGTGGCTCGAGAAAGGGAAGTTTGGGGTCCCCTGCTGGAGCTGCTGCCCCCGTGACACGATACCGGATAAGCAGATGAAGTTGAAGTATTTAAATAGTGCATACAAAAGTATTCACTCTAACTTAGGCTGCATTCAGGATAATGTAACGGTTACTTTACATTTAATAAATGTTACCGGCAGCTGGTAGGCTAATGAAAGTGAGATTACTACTGATGGTACTTAATAGTGACACACACTACCAGGTTGCTAATGTTCAGTCTTACTGTTTTGGCGCTAAACAATTTTTTTAATGATTGACGTGTTTTGTGGCTTGTAGAGAGACAAAGATATTACAATACTAAACAGTTGTAGCTATTGTCCAAGTAGGCGGGGCTTTGTGAGGGTTCTGGGCTCTTTATTTCAAAGCGAGTCTGGCGGACTGATAATGAGCTTCATAATGGGAGGACTGATGACTCATTATCTTCAGTCACCGCTTTTAAAACTCTCTCGAATAAATCGGCAAAAGTTCACTCGCCTGACACACTAGTGGTTGAAAAATTTGAATAAGCTTAATTTCCAGCCCTGCCTTTACATAGATATGAAATCAACATCTGATAAGAGACAGCTGTATAATTATACAAACGACATTGGCCCAGAAATATTAGATCAGTAGCTGTGTCAGGGTTATATATATTTTTTTTGTGTTTGTAGCCTTCAAAATATTTTTGCATGATAGTTTTCATCGCATTAATCCAGGCTTTTACATGTTTTTATCACAGCAGTTTTAACCAAAGAGTGCTACATCTTTTATCAAATTCAAACATATAAAATATCTTGAACTGTTCCTGAGAAGTTGTAAAGGCGGTATTTCACCACCAATTCCTTGCAGGTCCCCACGTGTCGCTCCTGATACACTGGAATGTGGAATTTCAGGTGGTTAATGTAGATGGAGAACCATTTGTAGGGACCATAGTGGTATGGGAGGGACAAAGATTGATGCTGGTGAGGCCAACCTGTACAGGCATGCAGTGCTATAATGTTACCTGCAGTTACGGTTCACCATCCCTCCACAGTTTTCCCTCCACATCGATTCACACTTCACCAGGCCACCAGATCTTATCCACTGCAGGTGTTATAATATGACGGGCCCTTCTGCATTTCTTTCGGAATATTCTGGGAAATTAAGAACAGTAAGCCATGTTCTTTGAGTAATCCGATAAGAATCAGATAGTCATGCCTTTAGACATAACAATACAGTACCACTGCCCTCATGTTGGTGAGGATGAGTGATAGTGGATTTTTGTAGTCATACAGTGGATGAATAGCAGTCTAAATGATGGAACACACCTTAATGAAAGCTGGCAATCTGTCATTTGTAAATTTTTCATGTGGATTTAATTGAATTCAGCCTTGGGTGTTGAGGTGTTGTCTTTGTGATAACTATCCTAACAGTACCTTGAGTACCAGGAATCTTTCAAAACACTTCCCATGGGTCTCTGAGGTTCTACATTTCATAATTTCATAACAGTTTTGCCCAAAGATTCTTCCTACACATTTCACTGGAACTGGCCTCAATCAAAAATATTATAATCACTCTAGATCAAATATCAACACTTAGTACATTCCATGAAGTCTGGTTAAATTTGACTTAGTGCTGACTCAATTGAAACAAGTTTGGCAAAAATTGTTCAGGGGATGAAACTTACGCGGAATACATTTCCTCCCACAGTGCCTGAACTACTGACCTGATGAATCATGAATGTCTGGGGCTCCCGAGTGGTTCAGAGGTCTATATATATCACCAATATAGTGGTGATAAAATTAAGGGTACTGCTACTGTGAGTTTATTTAAGAGACTGATATGTAGTTACTAGGTAAGACTACATGTAGTTACTCCAGCCAATGAGGGCAACATCAGCTATTGAAGTTGGGGGGTTCTTTTTCCACACTACGAAATTGCATTTCTGAGGAATTTGGATGAATTCATGATGGGAAAATATAATCTATAAGTGTCATTTGCTCACGTAAATTACCTTAATCATTCAATATTGTTGAAATGAAGATGACATATCCATATATCAAAATATCTGTGTTTACTGACTGTAATTACTTTGTTTGGTGGTATTGCAGCTGATGTCAACATAGATGGATTGATATTACTGCGTAACTGGCCAAAGTTCTTTTTGAACGTCTGTTTTTTAATGGAAAGTTGAATCCTTTGTGTATTTAATCTTTTCAGTCAGATTAGCTAGCTGAAGAAATAAAAATAACGTGGAATGAGTTCAGTGGAGAACTACCATATGAATACAAATGCTCAGAGAGTAATGGTAGGTCTCCAGGAAGCTTTTTATACCAGTTTTAATAGGTCCAGTGACGCCTCCCCCTAACCCTACAGAAATCTAGGTCATAACCATCATCCAACAATACCTGCTGTCTCGTTTTGCATGTTACACACCTGGACTTCATTACCAACCACCCGCTGTATTTAACCTCCTCTGCTTTCCCTTGTCTTTATCGCTTATTGTGTGCCATTGTATGTGTCAAGTGACTTAGCTCCTTCCACCATTTTGGGTGTTTTCCATTTCCTTGCTCCACGTCGCATTTCTGCATTGGGTTCATTCACCATCAGTTGTTAAAAACCCATCTTTTATTTACCTGCGCCTGTGTCCCAACTTCAGTTTCAATAAGACTAACAACACATTCATATTAACAGCGATGGATTTGATCTAGCCAACTTCTGGGTACTGGTCAGATGCTATAACCACTTGGTTATGTGTTTCCCATTTAAAATAGTTAACAAGAGAAAAATATGCCTTATTTTACATAATTGAACTGACATTTAATTTTCACTAATAGATAGATACAGCCAGATAAGGTGAGAGAGGCTGGTGGGCTGCAACTGAAGGATATACACTATGTGTTCACCAACTCGTAATCAGTTCTCACTACAAAACAAAGATGTCTTTTCACAAGCTTCATTGGGTAATCTATATAAAATACAACCCCAGAAAATTTAAGGGACAGCTGCACCTTCTTCATTCCTTTCTAAATAAGTTGAAAAGGAACATTTTGGATGAGGAACTAAAGCATAACAATCTGCTGTGGTCTCATAATTTGAATTATTCTGTTCCTCACTCAAAATTGTCCTTTTAGACTTTTTTGGAAAGGAAAAAAAAAGTTATAGTGGTCTCTCAATCCGGAGCTGTATACATGGCCAGGGGCGTAGAATTGGGGGGACCCCCCTAATATTACCGACAGGTCTATGTAAACCCTGGAAAGGAATGAAAATCTTGGGATAGATTGACCCTGACCCCCCATATACAATATAAACCGATGCTGTAGTATGTGGTGACACAAAGATGAATAGTGACACTAAGCTAATTGTCATTTTCTTCTTCCACCTCAATCTCCCTTGATAATTAAGCAAGGTAAAACATAGCACAACTTTGTATAATGGTGTTCAATTTAGATGTGATTTTTGTCTGCTGTTTCTGGGCCGATTTTTAGGCAATCGGAACAAACAGACGTTTAGGAGCCAAATGAGATGTCCATGAAAGATGGGAGGAAGGCATGTTATGAGCCAGAGAAATCCATGCAGATACTGATAAATTAATGGGTCTGTCTACTTTTACCACTCCCATCATTCTTGTCACAGGTCTGATGATAAGCATATGTTCATACTAGCCTAGTTTGCTCTGCATCATACATCCAGCTAATTTAAGCAGAACACAATAATTTGAGAGGGGTTTGGATGAGAATGATAACTTAATGTAGTGATATGTTGATATGCACATAACAATATGACCAGCAAACTCAAGTTAAATGAATTCCTTGCAAATAGATTCTAGTAAAGATTGACTGTAAAATAGTGTACATCCCTGCACCAAACTTGCTTGATCCCACTCTTTCTACAACCAAGCTGGATTCATCATGTAGAAGAGCACAGACAACCATACACATGGCCAGAAGGTTTGTACAGGATTACATCACCATTACTGAAACTATATCGGATCTCAAGTTTAGATGATTCGAAATGATCCTGACATAGAGATAAGCTAACTTTTTTGTTGTCTACAGGATACATTTCTCTTCACACTAATAAACTCAGAAAGGGAGGTGCTTTAAAAGTATAGTTTGTTACCTTGGAAGTTAAAATGTCAAGTTTATATAAAATAAGTAAATGTCTTTAATATTCTTTGATACTTTTCAAAAATACAGTATTTTCTAGAAAAGGCCCTAACAAGACTTGATGACAGATTTGCATTGAGATACATTTTCTATTGTGTAAACAGGCGAAAATGTTATTATTCCAAGGTAACAGGGACACTTTTCTTAATGATACTCCCCACAGCTAGTGATGTCAAAAAATGATGACCTCAGTAGCTGAAGATGTTTTGCTCTGTCTAGAGTTGAAAGGTGATATAGGAAGTCTGGTTCTGTTGGTTTTCTAATGTCCATCAACAAAATGAAAAAAATTGTCATTGGGGAAATAACAACGAACGTCTCACATTATCGCCAAAAGAATTATACTGTAAGCAGAAACAGCACTCGTTTGACAGAAAGTGCTATTTTAGTTACCAGGTAAACAACATTCTCGGTGAGTTTATACGCTTTCCAGGTCAGGCTTTTGGCCAAAGCGCTGGGCACAAATGTTTTGCCCCTCAAAGTACAGCAAGAGTTTCTCAGTATTGTGTATCAAACATTGTGTTTACATATTATTTTAATGAAAACATGTGAAGTAAGGATGTATCTTACTGTTTCCTGAGATCTTACTAAAACAGGCCGCAAATGACTGCAATTGGCACAAGTGATTTTCTGTTTGAACCTACTTAAACTTTATTTAATTGTAATTGTATGTTAAACTGGACATTACAAATAAACAGACTTTGACTAAACTGTTCAAGGAATTAATAGTTGCGGGAACCACAGATGTGGAATGATGTTTGGACTAGAAGGAAATGGCTAATGTGTTTTTTTAAAGAAGCAGACAGCAGACAGAATTCCTTTAATGCAATCCTGTGGCTGTATGACATGTCCAGACAATAACATCTGATATCTTCATGTAGCATACAAGAATACAGAATGAGAAAATAATTTAAAATGCAGTAATTCTTTCAAAAAACAAATGGCAAAAAAAAAGAAATCTAGAAAACACTGAATCACTTTTAACTGGCAACACTAAGCCATTTTAAATTATACAAAGATACATGTCTACTAATTAACTTATGTCTCAACTCAGATTAATATGACAACACTCAACTGATTGTGGGAAAATATGCCCACTTAAAGTATCAACAGTCTTATTCACCTATTAGTAATTCACACATGATTCTAAACCCATGCTTGCCTGAAATGATACATGGCCTAATTTGGAAGAGGTGGTCTGTGAGATCAACGTTTGGAGAAAAAAGTCACTTTAAAACAAAGCTGTGTGGAAAAAAAACATGTTAAATGGGATGTTGATATTTTATTTTATTGATCCGTATCTGCATTGTGAACAGACCTATTACACACCATACATATTTCTTAATACCAAAAATCTAGAGAAATAGCAGAATATACAGTATTTCCTATAGGAAATGACTCAACATTTCTCATATGTGAAATAGAAACGTTATTATACTTTTGAATTATAGATTGAAAATTACTTTAGAAGGTATAATGTGTAAAAATGTGTTCAGTGATTAAGTGAATAGTTAGTATTTCTCCTGATGTCATCACGTTAATGTCACCAGACTGATATTAGATGCATGTTGGCAAGCGAGTCTATCTAATTTAAGCTAGATTTCTATAGTATAACTAGATATTTTATAATAACTAATGACAATATTATTATCTGTGTAAAGCAAATTAAGTGATTTAATGATGCTAATGGAAAAGTAGTTTTTTAGAATGAAATACATGCCTACAGCAGCAATGTATTTGGTTTTCCAATTTCAAACTGATTCTATAGTTAACCGTAATAATGCAGCAGTCAGTAGGCTGTTGAGAACTAGGTCCACAATACTGCATGTCTTGACTAGCTCACTGCCTAGGTAGCTACATTTTTTTATGCATCTGGACACAATACCAGCTTAACTGTTTCACTTGCTGCCAGTTTCTGATCTGTTGAGAAACATTTTATGTGGAGATACTGTCTGACTCACTTAAATAAAAAACAAGGTCATCAACCCACTCAGTTAATGCATCATGTTGCATTTCCAAGTTCTGCTATCAGAAATCTAGGGAAATTATCTCCATTCTTTTCAAAGAATGTAAGGGCCAGTTCCTATGACAGAATCGTTCAGCCTAATACTGAACCTGAAAATACGTTTTAGTCCAGGACTTTATTTTTGACTGGAAAACCATGCCAAAATATTCCATAAAGGTAAGTATTTTTACTAATACCACCAAATGTCTTAACAGCTTTAACATTAATATATAAATCAAAATGGGTACAAGTATGACTTTTCAGTGACAGTGGCAAATAGGTTTATTGCAAAATCTGACTGCTGATATTCTGTGATTAAACTGAACATCAATAAGTCCATGTTAATATATATAATAATTAAATATTTACCGTTTATTGTATTGCTCTTCATATTTACCTTAGGCCCATGGCCCTACATCACACAGGAACATTCCATTGTCAGAGCTTTGGTCAATAGTAAACATCCACTCTCTGGGGCCAATGTCTGTTATTCCCTAGGTGACCGATTCTGTAAATAGATTTCTATAAATGTTTTATATGTAAACCTATTCTAATTACAACCAGATACATAAACAACGAATAGCCTCTTCTCTGAATTACTCCCATTTTAGAGACTTCCTGGAATTCTAAGGTATGTAGATGAAATACCCTTTAAATACCATTTGCTTAATCTTCTAACAATATGTTTAACATAAAGGCATTTTAGGATAGTTTTTTTGGTCTTTGTACTATTTTCTGTTTTATATAGGGTTTAAATGATTTAATTCAGTTTTTATTGACTTTTTACACAGCATCCCTTTTTGGAAACAGGATTGTAAATGTATTAGAAGCTATTAGGTATAGAAGTTTGTATTTACACTGCCCATTTCAAGACATATTCCTATTGTCACGTCCTGATGTGTTTCACCTGTTGTCTTGTCTCCTCCCTCCCACCAGGTGTTCCAGGATCCCCATCATCCCTCTATGTATTTAACCCCTGTCCCCAGAACTGACAGGTGTCAGATCGTCTTTTCCTGTACAGTTGTTTCCAGCGTTCTACTGTGTGTTCTTGTACCCACCCTGCCTGTTATTCTCTTCCCCATTTATGAGCCTGAGTCAATAAACACTTTGAATCACTTCCTCAGCTTGTGTCCGCTTATGGGTCCTCACTTGCTCGCCGCCCGGTTAGTTATTAGAACTTCGAATTTGGTCATTTTATTCCAGAGCTTTAGATCTGATTGGTGAAAAGACCAATTTAAGACAACATTGAGGAATAAATCTGCCAGAAATTAGTGACCTGTCTGCTAGCTATAACATTTGATATATCAACATGAATCATAAGGCATTGACCTTTCATGGAAATGGACGCTGGGTTTCCACACATCAAAAACAATATATCATTTATTAAATTCAGATATTCAATGTATTAAAATAATTGTACTGTAATAAGGACACGATCCTTCTAAAAATATTGCTATAAATAAAGATAAAGATGCAGACAGAGTAGCGAGTTCAGTATTTGCAGTAGTAATACAACAATAAAAAGTTGTATTAAGTGGTCATGTTGCAAGAATGTAAACATGTAGGGTGTGTGTGCGTGCATGTGTGTGTGTGTGTGTGTGTGTGTGTGTGTGTGTGTGTGTGTGTGCGTGTGCATGCGTGGTCATTCAGCCCAGGTCAGGTTTTGAGCAGTCAAACGGCTTGCAAGTTTAAGCTGTTTTTTGTGAGTTGGAATCTCAGGATCCATTACAGAGCCTTTCTTTCCCACAGTAAGCAGATGAATGGAATGTAGCTGGGATGTGTGGTTCCTAGTAATTCGGAGGGACCTTGAGGCACTGTTCAATGTCCTGGATGGTCTAAATGATCCACTGGGCCACATTAACTATCTGTTGAGGAACTTAATGGCCAGGCACATGATGTAATCCGGAGGCAAGCTCTCAATGGGATGTACGACTGTAGCATGTAAATAAGACCCCTGTCAAAAGTCTTTATTCACTTTAGGGAGTAGAGTGTTTGATTCACCTCTTGACAATTCTGATGACTATCCAACCAAAGTCTTAAGCTATTTAAAATGTTAAGGAAAGAAAAACAGCTGACTTTCTCTACTGTAGCTTTGTTTGATGTAGATCTGGTTGTGTTCTAAAGTCTACAATATTATTTTTGGTATTGACTCATCGTTGTTAGTTATCAGGCTTACAACCATGGTGTTGTATGCAAACTTCATGATGGGGTTGGTCTCATGCAGAGCCACGCAGACACAGGTAAACACAGTAAAGCAGAGGGCTGAGGACACACCCCTGAGGGTCCCCACAGTAGCCAGTGGGGATTGAGTGTTACTATCATTCCCCACAGTTTGAGGTCTGCCTGTTACAGATCACAATCCTGTATCCAGTTGCACTGGTCGCCTCCAGACCTAGTGGTCTGAAAATGGTGATGAGTTTGAAGGGTTGATTTATGAACTATAAAGAATAGCATTGATGTTTGTGTTCTTCAGGTTTGTTGTGGCTGTGTGAACGTAACAACGGAAATGACATATTCTGTGAGATTTGCAGAATGCAAATTGAATTAAATTCAGAGATACTAGCCAGGCTCTTACCCAGTACATGGTAACAGGGGTGAGTACAGCTGGATAGTAGTTCATAATGGGAATGGGAAAGGTTGAAATATTCGTAATGAAACCCCCCTGGCTAGTTGGCACAATATAAGTAAGTGTAATGCTAATAATATTTGAATAGTCATATATCAAGTCCATTGTGAGCATTTGCTCTTTTTGCACCTCAATGTACTTTCCAGGCTCATATCTGCTCAATTTGGAAGTGTCGTTTGACACTGCAAATCTGATTACATGAAATGATATACTACAGGTTGTCAGCAGTATTCAGATTTGTCTGTGCCGGGTACGCTTTAACTGGAGTGGATCCTGTCTTTTTCCACCTCCAGTGCACAATCCCAACCCAGACGACCAGGACAGGTAGGTATGCTCGCAGGTAAGGTTTATTAGAAAGATAATGGGTTTACATGTTCTCCACCTTCCACAGCTAACTTTTCTGTTCCACTGACATGGTGGGCAGAAAAGAGAATCGCCACAGTTCGATTTCCCACCCTCCTACTATGGGATGTACGGAGAAGTGCCATACTCCAATCAAGTAATCTACAGGAAAGCACAGCAAAATATGGGTGAAAAGCACTACAAATGTCACTATGGTGCTGTATGCAATTGAGGAAAATACAAACAAGACAACATAGAGGAGGGATGTGGATAACCCCAACATAAATAAGGGATTATCTCTCCCTCGACAAGAACCATATCCATAACAAACATGTTAAAATGACTGCATGGACTCTGTATGACACCTCTAAGAAGCCACAGCTCAGGATTATCCTCAGGCTGGCAATCTGCAGCTATAGTCACCCATCGAGTGACTGGACAATGCCCCCGGGCTTGATACCGTCGCCGGCGGCCACCCTTCCGGATCTGTACGAGAGCGAGTCGGCCGAAGGGTTCAGGGTTAGGAGAAAATAGTTTACAGAGAGAGGAGGGTTAGGGAAAACAAACAGGAAGTATCACATGCCTTACTAAGTGGAGCTTTAAGATGCACATTGTATCAATGACTGCCTTCATCTCTGTTCTCATGTTCAGCCCAGCTCCGCTCATCACCAACGCAGCCATCCTCTTCCTGATTTACTTCCTGCTTTAAGAGTCATTGTGAGGCAGATAACAATTCAGTGTGATTGAAAAAGAACAAATAAACGTATATAGGCGACCACATAACTCCTGACCTCGAGATTAAAATCAAAGTCTAGATTAACAATAATAATTAGATTCCTGTATGACTGCCTGAAAGCAAACAGACACGCAAACACAGGGATTTATGTGAGAAATGCCAAATCCCTGCGTCTGTTTAGAAACTCATTGCCGGTGCACCCAATCACTTCTAAATCACACTTAGAAGTAAAATATTTCCTAATCACATCTGGTTGCCAATGTAAATGGCTTGATCCTGGTTGGTTAACCTTAAAAAATATATCCCATTCTATGTTCTGTGAACAATTTTGAAACATGAAGTCATCTTCTGTCCTGAGTCTCAATCCCTTCTGTTGATTGTTCCCTCTTGAGCTACTGTCCGTAGGCGGGGAGGAACAAAGGGAAATGGCCAACGGGATGCAGGGGGCAAATACTTTTTCATTGCAAATAACAGAGAAATTCAAAGTCAATAAACAGAAATTCAAGTTGTCTTCAACTTTGTTAGGCCAACACCAGGAGGTGTTTATGATACATACCCCCCTTGCTCAAAGCAGCTGTCTGATCTCTGAAGAAGATAGAAAAGCCGTCTTGTTTAGTAGAGCGAGACGGCTACCTTGCAGAAATGCTTTAGTTCCAAAATATAGCCAAAACACAGCAATATCTGATTTCCCTTTGTTGGATAGGGATCACACAATCAATTGGCATCTACGTCTGGTAGACAAAGAATAAAATGTGTTGTTGTAAAATGTCTAGTCTAACAGTGTGGAACATCTAAAGTAGGTCAGTGGCTAGTTTCTTAACTAAACTAAAAACGACTAAATTAATGACAATATACTTTGTTGAAACATTTTAATTAATGCCGGAATTCGAGTTGGGTGTGGGAAAAGGGTCAAATTCTTAGAGAGTTTAAGATAATACTAACAAAGAAACAGTCAAGAACGGATAGACATAACCAAATATTTATAGTAACCTCAAAATGACAACTAACTGGTCAAGTTTGACCAGTCACTGCTCCACTAGCCAGAGAGGCTGTGGAATGCAGAACTAGCAGGACCCAAGCCAGGCAACAGTAAAGTTCATTTGGATCCCCTCCAGACCAGGCCCTTCCCAGCTGATAAAGACAGCACACTATTCCCAATGGGCCATGGTCAGCAGAACATTGTATAGGGGACTGGGTGCCTTTCGGGACAGAAGCATTAACTTGTTCACAGGAATTTGAGCTCATTATTAATGACTTAGGTATGAGCCAGTACTTTTGTCCTGTTCTGTACACAAATGTACTGCACATCATGTCTTCCTGTTTAATACACTATGCACCAACCCAGGAAAACACCCCTCCACCACAGGAACTCACGATGTAAGTGTCTTGCAGTAAAAATATCTCCTAAGTTCGTCAACTGTGTCTGACTTTGCTTGACTGTCGTATTCTCTGTGTTGTGTAACAGCAACCATGTGAGTTGAACATTGTTATCTTTACGGTGATACTGTGACTCTGTGTCTGGAACACACTGTGTAAAGAGGCCACTCCTTTTCTCTCATCGTCACTGCACTGTGACCTCCTTTCATGGATATGTGAGTACCTGGAGGATGTGCAGAGACTCGTCCTTATCACTCTGAGGCACCCAGGAATAAAGCCTGTGTCTCAAGGGTGCTTGTGTCAAGCAGGTGTCACTAAAAAAAATTTTTTCACTGTAAGGTGATGACAGATCACATACCATCTGTCAGTTATGGGCATAGCGTTATCCAAACTTAGGGGTGGTAGGTAGTCAGAAGGTTGTTTGTTTGAATCCTTAAGCAGATAAGGTGAAACGTCTTTCAATGAGCTCTTGAGCAAGACACTAACCTCAAATTGGATAAGAGCATCTACAAAATTTTGACAACGTCTAATTAATTTATGTATTTATTTATTACTTTTGGATACACTTAATATTTGACTGAATATAGGTGCTATCCAACCAACCATGCCTGTCTCAAAGTTAATCTGGCCTGGTTCCAGATCTGTTCAGCCAACTATAGCCAGCTATTGACAGATTTGGAACAAGGTTAGAGTTTATCCAGTAAGCTTGGATCACTGGCATTCCAAATCGTTGTTCCAGCTTTTTCAGGCCTTTGAACAAAAGGGCTTTGTCCCTGTCATGAGTGTACATAATCCACATCCCAGGAGGTTACCTACCTGGCCATTCAAGCCTGGTCCCAGTTTTATACACAGAAGTGTTGTCCCAAAATGTGGTCTTTCCAAATTCCACAAGGACCGCAGGAATTAAAGAAACAACACAAATCTGAGAGAAGGCTATAAAATATTCACAGACACCAGTAACAGACTCCTGTGAATAGACTTGCAGAACCAGAAAGAAGTTACAATGTAAAGTCAGATAGATCCGTGGTTGTCAGACCATTGACATAGAAGTTGATGAAGAGTGCATAATGAAAAATCGAAATGTGAGGTATGTAGATATTGCCAAATAATAGAATATGTTAAATCAAATGATTTTGTTCCAAAAATATTATAAGGATGCAATGACAATGACTTATAGGTTGGTTTTGGTTAATAGCCTCCATTGTTCCAGAAATGTTATTTGTACTGTGGAAACAAGTTCTGAGACCAGAGTCTCTTTCACAATTTTGCCCTGTAATTCGGCAAATAGGAAACAAGGTAGTTGTATGTAAGTATGCATTTTGTATGATAATTTAAAGTCCATGCTAAATATTCTGTCACTCATGAAAGAAAAATTGCTCAAATAATTCAAAAGGTCACTAAGTTCAGCTTTGGCCCCACTACATCATATTTTAAAGATAATTACATTCTGGTGAAAAGTTGTTGTTGGGGGGTTTGTGCATGAATCTTGTTCCCTCCAGAATTATTGGAATCATTGTAAAAACATAATTATTTTTTAACTTCTTAAAGAAAATGCATCTAAATTAAGGAGTATATGTTTTTCAAAAAAGGTTCATAATATTTGTCTCCCCTAGATATTCACTTGGCAACATAATGTTGCTTTCTTTCTGAATTTCTAAATTGCCCCATTCCATCGTCATTCTGTCATGAAGAATGTGCCTACTTGTGGCTGAATCAGGAACAGCTTGACTTCTTTTACCATGATTAACCCTCTTTGATCATTGCTGGACTTCAAGGCCAAGAACTCTCTATGTCATCTAAAAAGGCAAAAGCTAAGTAAAGCCTTAATGATGACCTAATCTACAAAGCCAATCCAAAACCATAACTTGTGAGGACAAGAAAATAAACACATGATTAAACACATTCTGTACAAAATACCGATGGTGATATTAAGATAAATGCATCTGTCAGACACCAATTGAAATTTTGGGGAACAAATGCACAGCTGTTCCATATTTCATTAGGGCAAATCACTGATCACTGGTCATTTTAGGTGTGTTCCCACTGTAGAAATCAGGGTGAACTATGAGAGTGTGATTAAAGGGGATGTGGTTACACAAAGTGCTGACAGGCAAATTTTTGGCTGGAAAAATATTTGTGGAGCTGGCATCTGATATTTGCTGTGGTTTACCACAAAAAATAACGTGTTTCATAATGCCCCATTCAGGACCAAAGCATAGACATTCTCTACATTGTTGTTCTGTTTTTAAGAAGGGAAGTCACAGGAATACATATTTTTGGAATGTGGGCAAGTGTATTATGTGTCTACTGATGTACGATTAAAAGAGATCTTCAAATTGTGTTTATAGTTGAAGGCAGACCCCATGCAGGGGGGGAAAATTAAGTACCTCAATTAGAGCCAGTTTGCCTCAGCAGACATCCGCTATTCTAAAAATGTACTGGGCACTAAGAATTTAGAACAAAATCCTATTGCATCCGGTTGTTAAGCTACAGTACATTAAATGGATTGAATTTAAGCTTTTTCAAAGCGAATACAATTTTTCTGATATTCCGGGCCCAGATAACCCAAATTTCATTTAGCAGAAACTCATATCCTGTGGAACAGGATTCCCTGTATTTTTAAAAATACTTTTTCATCCTGAGATATGTGAAAATCAAACCCATAAACCGGTCATTTTAAGCTCCATGAACCAAGCTACCCTGGACTCCGGGAATCCTACAACTGTCAGTTACCACAAGAGGCCTGCATGTTCACATACTATGTGGAGTTCTCAAAGACAAAAGCCACAACCTCATTCAGCACTTTCTGTGGATGACATACTGTAACGCTTTTCCCAGACTCACCAAGAAAGTGCATTGATATTTCTTCTCCACTAGATGGTCCCACTACTATAAAGACCATAAAACATTGTCCTGACAGATTTTATACAAGAGTTTGTCCAAATGAAACTGACAGAATATTGTCAGGAGAGGCAGAGCGAAAGTACAAGATAATAACTATGTGCAATCTATCTACTAGCCAGAGACAAATGCCATGATACATTAGCAAATATCTCAGATTCCACAATTTTGACTTAAGTGAATCATGTGTCATGTTATACTGGAAAGTCCTGTACACATATTGTGGCACTATAAAAAATTTATTAAAATTGTCAAACTTCATTTGACATAAGATTTCAAAATGTAGGTCTCTCTTCTCTCAGGACAAATTAAATCAAAGGACCAATGTTTTTTTAATGGAAAAACTCCTTAGATTCTGCATAAACCTCTAACATTCGGCACACATTTAATTTGAAAGTTTTACCAGAAAAGCATTTACTGTTATTCTGATTGGCCCAAGTTGGCTTCTATACTAATTAACAGAAATGTATTTGTCACATTTGATATCTCAATTGGCCAATGGGTTTCCCACCATCATTTGTGGGGGACAATATATTTCCTGTTGTTACTGTTGTTGGGTATGTATATGTTCTTGCATACCTCTTAAGTCAAGTTAACCAGGTTACCTGATCACTTTTTGAATCAGTTTTTTTCTAACTGCCTCCAGTGGCAGGTAATGGGGAGAACATTTATCAACTTCAGAAAGTCCACATCTCCGCTGTTTGTACTCTCTACTGCCCTCTTTTGTGTTACAGAAGGAAAATACACGCCCAAGAAACACCCACTTAAAACAACATTAAAACGAAATTATCACATCAGTGAATTCATTTAAATTTAAATAATAGTATTTTTCATGTAATGGAAAGTCAATCCCTTTTTTTATTCAGTAGCTTTATCTATGGCTTTGGCTGTTTAACAAAATATATTCAAGTCACAGTTAAATAATGATCTTTGGCTTAAAGTGCTGTCTCCCAGCTTTAATTGTTTCATGGACAAGTGTGGCCCATTCCTGTATTATTTCTTTATCAATTAAGCAGGTAAAAGGTCTGTAGTTGATTCCAGGTGTGGCATTTGCATTTGGAAGCTGTTGCTATGAACCCACAACATGCTGTCCAAGGAGCTCTCAATTAAACAGTCCAACCTCAGGCTGCAAAAAAAGTACATCAGAGAGATAGCAGGGACACTAGGAGGGGTCAAATCAACAGGTTGATACATTCTAATTCTAATAAAAATATTGCACTGGTGAAATATTGCACAAAAAGGCCTGGATGTCCATGGAAGACAACAGTGGTGGGTGATCATAGGATGCTTTCCATGGTAAAGAAAAACCCCTTCACAACATCCAGTCAAGTGAAGAACACTCTCCATGAGGTTGGCATATCATTATCCAATTCTGCCATAAAGAATAAACTTCACAAGAGGAAATACAGAGGGTTCACCAAAAGGTGGAAACCATTCATAAGGTTCAAAAATAGAAAGGCCAGATTTTGCCAAAATACATCTAAAATAGCCAATCCCAGTTCTGGAACAGCATTCTTTGGACAGACGAAACTAAGATCAACGTACATCAGAATGATGTAAAGACAAAAGTATTGAGAATGCTTGGAATGGCTCATGATCCAAAGCATACCTCATCATCTGTTAAACACAGTGGAGGCAGTGTGATGGCATGGGCATGCATGGCTTCCAGTGGCACTGGGTCACTAGTGTTTATTGATGATGTGACAGAAGACAGAAGTAGCCAGATTAATTCTGAAGTGTATAAGGATATATGGTCTGCTCAGATTCAGCCAAATTCAGTGATATTGATTGGATAGCGCCTCATTTTACAGATGGACAATAACCCAAAACATATTACAAAAGCAACCCAGAATTTAAGGCAAAGAAGTGGAATATTCTGCAATAGCCGAGTGAATCACCTGATCGTAACCTGATCAATTCCTCGGATAGGACCACAGTGTCATTGGACCTTCCTGTCTCAGCCCCAAGGTCTTACGCTGCAATATTATTGTGCTGGGGGAGTTGGGTCAAAATTCTCCCTGTCTTCTGTCGTTTAAAACTTAGGAGGACACGAGGTCTTGGCCCACACCTGCGAAGTACCAGGCTTAACTCGTTGCTGTCCCTGTCCAAAGTCCTCCTGGTTGTGTTGCAGATCAAGACGATACCTGACAATTTCAGCTGCCACTCTGCTGACCCCCCCTCCCCCCGTCTGTCCCTGTCCTTGTCCATCTGGTATTGCCTCCGATCTGGACTAGGTTTATATAGACTCTGGGCTCAGCCCACATGCATCGATTTGTTTCTTCTGAAATCTTGGCCTTCTTAGGGAGTTTTTCGTAGCCACTGAAGTTCAACAATACTGTTGTTTGCTCCTTGGGGTTTAAAGCTGGGTGTTTTGTAAAAGCAAATTGTGACAACTGCTGATGTAAAAGGGGCTTTATAAAATACGTTTGATTGATTGATCAAGCATGCATTTCACTGCTGAAGACAAAACTTAAGGCAGAAAGACCCATGAACCAACAAGACCCGAAAACAACTGAAGTAAAGGCCTGGCAAAGCATCACCAAGGAGGAAACCTAGCCTTTGGTGATGTCCATGCGTTACAGACTTCAAGCAGTCATTGCCTGCATAGGATTTTTGACAAAGTGTATAAGGGGACTGTGCAAAAAATTGTTGCAATTCCTGAACGTTGCATATAGTATTTTTATTCAACCTCTTGAATTAAAGCTGAAAATCTGCACTACAATTGTGTATCAGTTTTATTTAAAATCCATTGTGGTGGCATACAGAGACAAAATTATGAAAATGTGTCAGTGTCCAAATTTTTCCATACCTAACTGTACATTTCTCCAGAGCTATCTGTTTGTTTATGCCATGTATGCCGTTGTGCATTATAAATTATATACTTTTCAGCTGTGCAAAGTTTTTTTTTCAAGCATGTTAAATAAATGCATGCATGTAAATGTGATCAGGTTATGTAACTGAACGTTCCAGAACATTCAGACTCATGCAGACTCACCAGCTGGTGGAGTTGGGCCTAGTGGGTAGCTAGCCCAAATACATGCTCAACAAAAGCTTTTGAAAAGAGTTGTTATGCAGGGAACAGAACAGAGCGCACTCTGTATAAAGGTGTTGAAGGAAAACATGCCGGAGTGACGTTGAGTTGGTGGTCCAGTATTCTGGTCAGGGCTGGGATAGGTTGCTTTATACCCGGCTAACACTTCATCACCTCTGTGGGTTAATCCAGATGAATGTTTTGAGAACTGAAGTGAACACATTGACTTTTACAGTGAAATCTTTCATTCATTCATGAAATCCTCTTAAAAACCTATATGTTTAATAATTCAATGTAATACAATGCAATGTAAAGCACATGGAAAATGTTCAAACTCAAGTTACCTAACTGATGCAGAAACGTCATGTCGTGACATATAGGATTGTGATTTGAAAAAAATCTGCAGATGCTTTATTAAGCTACCATTTTTTTTATCAGAAGTAAGAGTTGCATCTGAGCCTGGCACTAACTGGCAGTTAAACAGAGGAAGTCTTAAGTATTCACCATCTGACTGGGGGAAATACTTACTGCATTGTTTTCCAACGTTGCTTTCACTAACTCATAGCGTGTTGGTTGAGCCATACAAATAACAGAGTTCTCCTGTGGTGAATGTTGCCTTTTCTCTCCTAATGTCAGCACAAAAGGAAATTACATTTAATTGCTTGAGTGAGGAACAAGTAATTTACAGATAATCTCAATGATAATGACTCTCATCCAGCTTCCATCTGGTTTAGATTAGCACCAGCTCACAAGGTCCTGAGTTAGTACAACTTCTGAAATGAAGACACAAGTAAGGCTACAAACACAAGGCTAATGCTTTGCACTGAAGGCTGCTGACAATCATTACAAAAGCTATAGGCCTTTACAGATGCTATAGCTTAGGCTGTGGGAGAATTTAGGACAACATTTCTATGCTGACCATACAATACTTTGTTCCTTCTGGGAAAATTTTAACATTTCATGGACAAAATTTTACCATGAAAAATAGACCCAAATTGAATGA
Source organism: Esox niger (assembly GCA_016801105.1). NCBI lineage: Eukaryota > Metazoa > Chordata > Actinopteri > Esociformes > Esocidae > Esox > Esox niger. Next base: position 50,442 of record JACXGJ010000856.1, on the reverse strand, counting down.
TCACTTGAATGATGACTTTTCCTGAGGTTAAGGAATGCTAGCCTTTTTCTAACAGCCTTTCACTAGTTTGAGGGAGTCCCTCATCCTACAACTGTCTTAACTCCAAGATCATCTCAATCCATATAATTCTGTTTGTACACTTCAGTTCAATAAGGTCACTGAATGTGTGTGTGGGATATATTGTCACGCCAAACTATTTATTGACAAACTTTAGAAACCCACTCTGAGATGCATTTGACAGTCAATAAATTGAAGCAGTCTTGCAGTCCAGGTTTTGTACAATATTTCCTCTTGTGAAAATGCAATCTTACAGACTTCAAATCAGGTTCACAGGGCAGTTCGAGGGTCTTGGGTTCCTTCAACCACACTAACTGGTCTTTTATCAGGACTGGAGTCTCACCAGCAAGGCCTCGATCTCCTTAGCATAATTTTTCAGGTAGGTACAGTATCTGGATTCTGCCTATTGGAAACTACAAACTGTATTGAAATTGAATGACCTGAACAGGCAAATCCAGAGAGATAACTTTAAAACAAAATGTGGCCATCGTAATCAGCAGCCCGTCAGTTGCAGGAAATGGTCTTACACATATTCAAGCACACACTAGCCTCCCTGTCCATCTGTCTGCCAGAAGCCTGATATATCCTTCACCCGCCCCTGTTCCTCATCCCCTCAAGATGAGGTGAGTTGAGTTACAGCCTGAGAAGCAGCTAGCTGGATCCCTCAGCTAATAAACTCCAGACCTTGGAGGGAGGCTAGTTGAGAATGTTTTCACAGATACAGGCCACAGCCTCCTTCATTTCTGTTGTCTTTGGAAGCTACCAGACATCCATCATGTGTCATTAGATACCTGACTGACTATCATATTACACTGAAAACCAGCCCACTCAAGTCAAATTAAATCAATAGAAATGGAAAAATAATTTGTTAAATTATTGTTGTTAATATTCACAACTGTAACGGTAATGAGAGATTAATCTAAAAGCAGCTTAAAACCACAGCCCTTCCATCTGAAGCCCAGTCCTCTAATGGATTCATTGAGTATAAGTTGACAGATCTTTGAAAATAGAGGACAGATGAAGCTCCAATGTCAGCCACATTGTGTGTTCTCTGTTACTTATTGACCACACTGGTAAACATTCTCAAGTTACTTTTATTGTGACCAAAAAGGACCGCAAACATGAACATTAACCAGTAACAGGCCATGGATAACAAAGGTTACCACACAACATTTATCAAAGGCCTTCATTATACAGGCAGCCTGATATACTTTTAGCCTTGAGCAGGATCTCAAAATTGCATTCTCCTACTAGGGAAAATGCAATTTTCGGCTTAGTAGGAGAATGTTGTTTACGGGAAACCTCAACTGGGCAGAGTTAGACATTATAGGTAAGGTTTAAAAGTTAGGGCTAGGTAATGTTCATGGATAAAGGTTAGGTTATTGAGGTTATGGTTAAGGTAATGATTTGAGAATCAGATTGCTGGTTCCCAAGTTAAGATAAACAAATGTCTGTGTGTATATAAACATCTATAGTAAAAGGTGTAAATGGCTGAATGTAATAAGTGTGTCTGCGGAGGCCAGGTTTCTGTTTGCAAACCTCTATGCTGCATGGCGGTTTTGCTTGTCCTCAACAGGCCTTTCTGCTGTGGTTGCTGCAGTAACCACCTTTTTTGGACTGCATGCTCTATAATTGAGTCTTGCGTTTTCTTCCCGGATTCCACAGCTCTTACACAAAGCACTGATTATTCAAAGACTGCTAAATGACAAGGGCTGGAAAAAAAGAATACAGTTCTTGAATGAATGCCAGAACTTTCTCATGTATTCCATTGGTTGAGTTCTCATTCACTGTCCTCACTGTGTTCAAAAATTGGACTGTACGCCCTCAGTATGGACACAGTCTGTTTGATCTGCTCATCACATATGACTAAACACAACAGGAATTCAACCCAAGTCCTCTGTAACTATTGCACTGTAGATCTATTGTCATCTGTCCACAATGTGAGAACGCATGATTGATAACGTGTTAACATAAGTGGAAAGCAAACATGTGGATTCCTAGTATCAGAATAATACTTTATGCAATGTATTGAAAATATCTCTGTGGATTCAATCAACACGAAACCACTTGTAGATTAACTAAACTTTAAGTTAAATAAATTTTCAACATTCCTTACAGATTGAGACTTTCAGCACATTATCAACCACTGTCCGTACCCACACCCACCCACAAAGAAAGGGTCCTTATTGGATCATGAGATTCAAACACGCCAAATAAAGCTTTTCTTAGCAAGCCGTTGGACAGCTCAACACTTCACCTGGACTAACCAAACGTGCACACGCACACACACAAACGCCTTGACCAAATGAGCCGTGAGCATCCGCATCATGTTTCTGAAATGTTTTGCCATGGGGCTGAGCAGATTTACTTTTGTTTGCCCATGTGGGTCTCTTCGGTTAATAGCCATTTGTCTCAAACTGATGTAAGCAAAAGCCCATTAGTCTATGTATCCTTACCTGAATAATCGACCTTCTTTGACCAGAGCATCATTGGGCCCTGTTCAAAAGTAAAGTATTAGTCAAATTTGGTAGGGTGCCACTGTCATGCACAGTAACTTTATACTGCTGACTTTGTTTACATTTGATTTCAATCTGCGTGATTTCCACTCGGTGTGGTTTCATACTGGAACTCCAAACTGTGGGACATCATTCAAACAGAGGGCAGCTTTCCAAAACTACTGAGAGGTGCACTGCGGCTTAAACCTCAAAACCCGAAGATTTATAGCCCTTTCAGGTCTATATGAACCGATTTATTATACATCCTAGGCTCAGTGCCATTCCAAGTTGTCATCATAAAATATACAGCAGAGGTATTTAACCCTCTATTCAGGGACCCGATCCATTCCATCTATTTGATCTATTCCATAGTTAGCACACTGGATCAGACTTGACAGCTAATCATCAAGCCCTTGATTAGTTAATCAGGTGTGTCTGTTCAGGACTACAACAACATTTAGAAACATCTGGGGTTCCCTCAGGAGACAGTTGGATTCCTCTGATCTACAAGACTAGATTCCCTGGTAATGAAATTAAACATCCTGCATACCTGCCACAAAGAGCAAATGGTTGTTAATGCAAAATGAAAACAACGTCCTGGTTAAGTCATGTCAATTACTGTATATTACATATACAGTGGATATAGAAAGTCTACAGACCCAGGTTTTTGTGATGTAAAAAATTTTGACAAAGATATGTCAGAACCTTTTCCACCTTTAATGTGACCTATAACATTAACAATTCAATTGAAAAAACAAACTGAAATCTTTGAGAGAAATAAACCCCCTAAATAATCTGGTTGCATATGTTTGCACATCCTTAAGCTAATACTTAGTTGAGGCACCTTTTGATTTTATTACAGCACTCAGTCTTTTTGGGTAGGAGTCTATTAGCATGGCATATCTTGACGTAGCAATAGTTGCCCACTCTTTTTTGCAAAGACCTCCAAATCTGTCAGATTGCGAGTGCTCCTGTGCACAGACCTCTTCAGATCACCCCACCCGTCTGGGCTCTGGCTGGGTGTTCCAAAATGTTAATCTTCTCCTGGTGAAGCCATGCTTTTGTGGGGATTTGGATGTGTGCTTTGGGTCGTTGTCATGCTGAAAGGCAAACATCCTCTTAAGCTTTCTAATGGATGCCTGAAGATTTTGTGTCAAAATTGCCTGGTATTTGGAACTGTTCCACCCTGACTTAGGCCCCGGTTCAAGCTGAAGAAAAACAGCCCCAAACCATGATGCTGCCACCACCATGCTTCACTGTGGGTTATTTGGATGATGTTATTTGGGTGATGTGCAGTGTTGTTTTTGTGCCAAACATACCTTTTGGAATGATGGCCAAAAAGTTCAACCTTGGTTTCATTAGACCACAACACATTTTCCCACTTGGGACACTTGATGTTTGTTTTTTCAAACTTCAGCCGGGCCTGGATGTTTTTCTTTGTAAGAAAAGGCTTCCGTCTTACCACCCTACCCGATTCATATGAAGAGTATGGGAGATTGTCACATGTAGCACACAGCCAGTACTTACCAGAAATTCCTGCAGCTCCTTTAATGTTGCTGTAAGCTTCATGGAAGCATCGCTGACCAGTTGTCACATCAATTTTGAAAGGACGTCTAGTTCTTGGTAATGTCTCTGTTGTGCCGTATTTTCTCCCCTTGATGACTGTCTTCACTGTGTTCAATGGTATATCTAAAGAAATTATTTAGTACCCTTCTTCTGACTGATCTTTCAACAATGAGATCCCCTTGATGTTTTGGAAGCTCTCTGTGGACCAAGGCTTTTGCTCTGAGATGCAAAAAAAAAAGGAATATCCTACTAGAACTGCTGAACTTTATTTGTGATCAATCAGAGTAACTTTAATTGATGGCAGGTGTGTAATGACTTCTATTTAACGAGTTTGAATGTAATTGGTTCCTTCTGAACACAGCCACATCCCATGTTATAAGAGGACACTTATGCAACCAGGATTTTATTTTTCATTTTTTTCCACCTCGAAGATTTCAGTTTGTTTTTCAATTGAATTGTTCACATTAAAAGTAGAAAAAGTTCTGGGAAGAGTTCTTTTGTCTCATTCTTTTACATCACAAAAAAAATGCATTTTAACAGATGTGTGTAGACTTTTTATATCCATTGTAGATACATTACCACAAACCATTTTTAAAAGATCGTCTTCTAAGAATCCCATGAAATATGCAAATAAGATTTACAATGGACAATGAATATGAAAACTTGAAAAACCAAGGAATAATCTTTATTTTTATAACCAACATGTTTTTCTCAAAAATCCAAGGAACAGAGAATGAATAGGTCTGCATCTGAAACAGAACAATATTTCCCAATATAGTCCACAGGAAAAGTGCACAACACTTTTTTGGAATAGGGTCCAATTTGGGCTGCAGACCAGGTTTACAGAGTGAGACATGGAAATAAATACAGTGGGAATGGAGTGGGGGGATAAGAACATGAAACATATCATGGCACAACAAGACTAGCCCTACTGTATGCAATAAAACAGGAACTTCTGGTTTGGCCTTCTTGTCTAAAGGATAAGCTATTACAAAGTACTCACTTCACAATATAAAAAAGTCAAATCTGAAAGAGCTTCACCAAGGTTTTTACACACATTGTATCCATATAAAAAAGTACAATCGGTCTTTAGTGTGGCAGGGAGATGGGTAAAATGTCAAGACTACCCTTAATGTCTAAATTCCTTTAAAAGGGGTGAACTGATCAGAAAAAATAAAGGAATGGTTTCAGATGCTACAGAGTTGGCTGAATGAATCTTTACTTCACAGTGTCCATACTTCACAATGTAGTAGTCCAATTCAAATAACTGTTCTAAGTAATATGGTAGACCTCCATCACTGTGTCACCACTTTCTATGCTTCAACTCCAACTAAATAAAACCCCTACTGCTCAAATGGAAGATTTGGGGGGCAGGTGGAGAGGTTATTCACTCAGGATAATATGTATCACTCCTGTGCGTCAAATAAAAACGAAAAACAATAGCAAGAATAGCAAAAGGTTTGCTCCGTTGTTTGTTGATAAAATACACATGTTTAATACTGCTCCATGTAGCTTTGTTGTAGTGTTAAAGTTGCGCCGGATTAGCCAGGAGGCCGATCTGTTTGGGCTTTCTTGCCAACCACTATGGTCAACTTGAAAACAACAAACAGATCTGGGGCCAGGCCAGTGCCGCACGGCCAAGGACAGCCCTAATAGTCGATGCCCTGGTCAACGTCGTTGTAGTGGGCAACGTTGCTGTAGTTTTCCTCCTCTTCATACCCCACTGGGTACTCCTCCCCATCTCCCTCCTGGAGAAACTCCTCGGCCTGATAGTCACTGTCGCTGATCTCAGAGCAGTTGGTGCCTGTGCCCTGGCTCCCATTAGCATGGATGACAGGCTCGGTAGGGGAACCGCAGTACTTAGGGTCGTACACTTGGCGTCCAAGGCCGTATGCACTCATGCCCTTCTGGGATGCCACCTTGTTGGTGCCCATCTGGAGGGATATGGTGGAGTTGTCCACTGGCTGCACCTGCTTATTGTCAAAGATGTCACGTCGTGTGCCTGGAGCTGACATGCCAGCCTGAAAGATCAGAGACGGGAGGGGCAAAGTATTTTTAAAAACATGAAAGAAAAAACTGTTTGAAGGAATATTGATATGGGTTACTTCTTGAAGACATAAGTATATTGTCTTTTGTTTGAACGGTGCTCAATGAGATGCATATTTAAACTCTTATTTTATACACAGTTTCAGGTTTGCTTTGAGATGCCACCTTTGCCACAAGTCAGTTCTTGACATTTCTGCCCTGGCAAACTGTAAGTGTTATAATTGTGAAGCAGAAGCATCTGGGAGAAACAGTGACCCAGCTATTAAGTGGAAGACCACACAAACTCACAGAGTGAGACCGCCAAGAGCTGAAGCGCGCTGCGTGTAAAACAATAAAATGACAAAAATTGCCAATCATCTGTTGCATCACTCACCATAGTGTCCCAAACTGCTTTTTGAAGCAACATCAGCACAAGAACTGTGTGTGGGGAGCTTCAAGAAATGGGTTTCCATGGCTGAGTAGCTGTACGCAAGCCTCACATCAACATGCTTAATGCTAAGCATCAGCTAGAGTGGTGTAAAGCAAGCCACCACATGTCCTCAGGAGTGATAAATCACTCTTCACTAAATGGCAGTCTGGGTACGGCAGATGCCAGGAGAATGCTACCTACCAGAATGCATAATGCTTACAGTCAAGTTTGGTGGAGGAGGGATAATGGGCTGGGGCTGTGTGAGGGTTTGGGCTAGGCCCCTTGGTTCCAGTGAAGGGTCATCTTAATGCCTCAGGATACAAAGACATTTAAGACAATTCGGTGCTTCCAACATTGTGGCAATAGTTTGGGGAAGGCCTTTCCCTGTTCCAGCATGATGGTGGGGAATGGGGTCCATAAAAACATGGCTATATGGTGTATACCAATTATTGGTGACTGGCCAAAAAAACATTTGAATTGAACAGGGAAAGCTCATCACTTGGCTGAGAACATCCCAGGAGAAGCATGGTGCTGGGAGCATCAGTGATTTCAATAAGAAATTCCCATATAATTCTTTCAAGATCTGGGATAGCTGATACCCACTGGCTATGACTCACTGTCCAAGCAATCAAATAATAAAAACTATAAAAGCAAAATTGTTGGGTGTTGACCCATATTCATACACCTTCATAGTGTTAAAATACATCATTTGTTTTACCTGGCTTGCTCCTTTGTTGGTGCCCATCTGCAGACTGATGGTGGTCTGATCATAAGGTTTATCGGTCTGTGTCTTTGGATCGTAAAGATGTCGCCTGGTCCCATATGCTGTCATACCTGCCTGGCTGGCACACTTGTTGGTCCCCATCTATACACAAAGTAACATGGAACCATAAGCAAAATAGACAGACTCAAAACAATACAAATGCATCAGTATTGCATTTGATGAGTCACTCACAAGCTAAACACAAACATTTCATCAACAGGAAAATTTTTATTGGTTAGTTATTGAAAGAGTAAATAATTAAACAAAGAAAAACAATGACATGCATGAAGTGACATACGGTAACTAAGTCTAAAATTCTATTGCTGTTAAACTATCATCATCATCATCATCATCATCATCATCATCATCGTCGTCTTACCTGCAATCCAATGACACATTGTCCAGCCTTGATCTTCTCTTCATCAAAATGCCGTGTCTGTTTGTCTGCGTATTTCACACCAATGTCACATGAAGTGTGCATGCCTTTGGTCTTTGCCTATAGAGAAAGAGAAAACCAACTTGTTAAATCACATGGCTATTCAATGGCATCATGGGGAAAGACAGTGCTGCTGCAAGTCCCTCAGAAACCTGTCAACAGTAAACTTGCGGTCGTCCTACAATAAGAATGATGCAGGCCCTCCCATGGGTGAATCATCCAAATGAATCCTGATTTCATTACTGTCCAACAAATATATAGTACCACAGTGTATTCTTTAAGAATGTTTTTGTATATGTTAAGTGTTTGCGACATTTCTGATCAGGCTGGTGCTAGCCAGAAACAAACATAAAGCTAACACTAGCTATTCCAAATGTGCTATAGCACACACACAATTCTATGATTAACACATTGGATTGAAAGCTGAAGGTTATTTAACATATCAATTTAAAGAAGAGCCAAAACGAAACAGCTATAGTTTTGTAGGGCTGCAAACGAAAGTACTAGGTTAGCGAATGATTTAACTGAGTCAAACAGTCAAACTTCATATTAACCAACATTAAACCTGTGCAACACGCATTATGCTGAATGTTGCAGTGAAACACACAAGACTGAGAATGTACCACCAAAAAGTAGCTAGCCAACTACCTGTTGTTGAGTTAACAAAAATGAGTTTTCACAAATTCTCTTCCTGCCACCTGCTGTAATGTGCACAACTGATCAACAGGAGCAGTTATTGAAAAGGCATGCCTGCCTGCATACTGATATTCCTTATTCATGTTTACAATTGTATAATGCAGTTTATTTTATGTCACAGAAAGTTTGTCAACAAAAAGCATAATTTGACCTGTAAAATGTACATCCAGCTCACAGTTGCATTCACACTGGTGATCCAAAGAGAGTAACTGAAGCGAAAGTATCAGCTCAAGTCACATGTTCACACAGTTATGTATAGCCGATGCAAATCTGACAACTAGTCTTTATCATTAGATTAAAACTATTTTAAGGTAAATAGGCCCTTAATGATCGGGGCAATATTTATCTGTACCATAATTATTAAAAAAGAAGAAAGTCTTGAGTGTCTCACTCACCATGCTGGCCAAGGACAGCAGTGTGCTCTGGACTTGGGTCATGTTGCCGTTCTCAAACAGGTCGTTGGCCTCAAATATGTCATTGGGTTTCATGCCGTAGGCCAGGATGGCTTTGATGAAGTTGCCAATGTTCTCCAGCTGGGACAACAAAAGACAGGTTTCAAATTAGATTACAATGCTATCTAACATGACAATATATTTTCTTGACTGTAAATTTCTATCTGAATAATCAGTGACACTGCATGATCCTGATCTGGCCCCAGTATGCAGGAATGTGAAGAGATATTAGGGACTTAAGAACATAAGTTGTGACTCCAGATCGGTGATGAAAACCTATTAAGTCCACTTATTCTACATGAACAGCAGTCTCCTTATCGGTCATAAGGGCTTGCTTAGAGATGTTTTCATACTGAAAAATGTATCTTCGCCACCTTCTGATGTTCTGAGTGCTCTGCATGAATTATTCTTTGACGGTATTTTGTTCCATCCTTTACCCAATCCTGACCAGTCTCACAGTCCCTGTTGCCGATAAGAGTCCCCCAAAGCATGATGCTCCCACCTCCATGCTTCACTGTAGGGATTAGCCAGGTGATTAGCAGCACCGCAGTTCAACTTTGGGGTCATCAGATCCGAGAATCTTTCTCCTCATGCTCCGAGAGCTTTAAGTGCAGTTTGGCAAATGCATTTTACTCAGGAGTGGCTTATGTCTAGCCTAACCATGATGGAGTGCAGCAGCGACTGTGGCAATTGGGTTCTTGGTCATCTGCCTGCCGGCATGTGTTAGGTAGTTTTTCCAGACAGCCAGCTCTCAGGAAGAGTCTCGGGAGTTCCAAACCTGAATGACATGATTCTGACTGAGTGACCACTGACAAAACACTGACCCCACCCAGGCCTCACTGAAAATGAGCCACCTGGTCCACCCTGGGCTGTCTGTGAACACCTTCACATGGTGGGATTCATAACATTACAACGAACGGACTCATAAGATTACAATGATTTGTGAACTATGGACATCACAATACAGTGGGGCTAAGGTAGAGAAAATCATTAGCCTACCTTGTGCCAGTTCAGTTGTGACTGGTTGATTTTCTTGATTGAGCCAGGCTGCAGTTTGTTAATCAATCTAACAGAGGAGAAAGAGTAATGTTCAATATAAAATTGTACTGTAAAACTTCCAAATAGTTGCTTTTAACAAGAACAGGTGAACCTTAGGAAGAAAACAACTTAAGGCAATATATGAAGGTACAAATTTAGCATTTGTACAAATTTAGCAATCACCACAACAATTGGTCGACTAATCACAATGTAAATTCTGAATCAGCTTCCGTGTAAAGCAAACAGATCTACACACAATGTGGATAGAATACAAGCATGTATGAGCGCACGCATGTGCACGCACCCATGCTCACCCTGCTGCAATGGTCAAGCCTCATTCATGTCTGTGGTAAACACACACAAAACACTTACTCTGCTAGGATGACTCCATCCTTCAGGCCCTTCTGGAAGTTCTCGCCTATAGCCATCCCAGTCACCTCCTCAATCCAGAATCGAAGCTCCTCCTCCTTTTGCAAGTCATATTTGCCTGCAATCTGAGAAGGGGAAAGTAAAATGTATTTGAAAAGGTTTGAACCTAGAGCGTGTCCTGGAAAGAATTGTAACAACTTGGCTTTGAAAACAATTTTGTAGTTAAGAGATGTGAAATTGTCTCAAGCTGCTCTGAAATACGTTTGAGCCAAAATCATGTTTCGCACCAACAAACCCAGCAAGAGAAGTACGTGCTGTTATATAAATCACCCCTCAAGACCATGTGTCTCTCCATTTGCACAATCACACAAGACTGGCAAAAACATTACAATCAGATTTGGCAAAGTATCACACTACAGGCCTGCAAAAACCCAAGACAAAAGCTTTTTTGCATAAGCTGGGTTTATATTTTTGTTATTTCTAGACTGCAAGATATCTTTCAAACATTTTAGCTATAATGCATTTACATCCCTGTTAGTGGCCATTTCTCCGTTGCTAAGAAAATACATCCACTAGGTGCAGCATATCAAGAAGCAGATTAAACAGCATGATCATAACATGGATGCATCTTGTGCTGAAGACAAGGAAATGCCACTCTAAAGTGTGAAGTTTGGTCATAAAAAAAAATCCAATGGAATGCTGACAGAAGACATGTCCATAAGAGGCGTTGCCAGGAAATGTAGTTTCTCTACCATAAGCCGCATCCTACATTGTTCTAGATCATTTTGCCACACATCGAGCCGACCTCGCAAACGTAGACCACCTGTCATTATGAAAGGCAGGCACTTCCACAAATCCTCCCATTCTGTTGCAATAGAATGTACACATTAAATGTCAGCAAGCCAGGCATTTAGATGTGAGGAGAGGTTCCAAATGGCCCCCATGTTACTTTTCTAGTGAAGCACAGAAGGACTATAAAAGGATTATGGTGTAATTTACAATTAGGACTACATACGAGAAGATACAACACTGAGCTGTGAGGTTAGGACTGGATGGTTAATGCACAAAAATTTACCCTAACTGAAACAGCGATAAAGCTCAGGGTTTAGATGTTGTTGGACCAATTAGACATGATTCATGCGATGTGGCTTGGCCACAAAAAAGTTCTAACAACAGAAAGGTCATCAGGGTTATGGTGAATCACAACGTTACGCTAGTAATACTTAGTTTCCCACGTTGACTTCAATAAAGCCACTGTGATAAAAATAAACATTCCCATGTAATTCATAAGGGAACCAAAGAAGCAGCTATATGGAGTGAGAACTAAACAGAAGCTATTTTATAGAGACTGACTGAGAAACTACATGTAGCGGAAATACAAGTATTTATTAAGGCAGTAAGTGGGGTCTGATCAAAGTTATTAGAGGGCTGTTGTCCTGTTCTACTGCCAGGATAAGAAATAACACTGATCTACACTATTTGTGGTCTGATCTTTCAAGACATGTGAAAGATCAGACCACCAGGATCAGAGTGTTGTTGTAACTCATCATTAGGACCAAGAATATATATGGTTGTTGTTGAAGTTAAATGTCCCACCCACTTTCACTACATTAAAATTGTAGATGTCTTCAATGTCCATTTTGGAATGTTTTTTTTCTTGCCCTAAAACAACATTTTGCCATTCTCCTTTGACTTCCCAACACATCAACAAGCTGTTTTCACCCAAGGACTGCCACTGACTGAATGGTCTGGATGCTTGTTAGCTACCTATTACTTTAGTATTGGGTTTTTGCGGTTCTGTAAATGAATGCCTGGGTATGTTTATACTTTGAGTTCTTGAAAATTGATGCTCAAAGCTGCATGCTTAGTGGATGTTCAAGAACTACCAAACACAGAGAGAGAGCACTAAACCAACTGTTAAGACTGGGTGCCCACTGCTGGGTTGTGTGTTGTTCTTGAAATGGTTCATGTGAGATGGGCTTAGGTTCACAAGGTTCCATGCAGTGATCAAATGGACACAAGGGTCAAAAATAAATTATCCTATAAAAACAATTTGTTTAACTTATTAAACCCTAATATATACGGTTTACATTCCTACCGAAACCAAATAGTAAGATTGTCAACAAAGCCCTTATTCTAATTTCTCATGTCAGATAATCTTATGGATGACATTGTTTCTGCATTTAGGACTAGTATTAGTGAAATAACTTACCTCAATTACAGAAATGTTTTTATCAACTTTATTCTGGGAACCTAAACTGCCAGCATATCATACTTTCCCTTTTAGATCAGAGCAGGTACTTCACAAATTTCATGTATTTCTTATTTGTGGCAAACCAACGAGGAGCATTGTGAACGAGAACCACAAGCACATTGCCTGCTCATCACCATCCTATCAGTTATGTTTACTTCACACAGTGTCAACATCTTATTGTCATACATTTTTCCTCCCAAAAGGAATGGTGGGCATTAATCAGACAACCCTCATGTTGTTATTCGGTTTTTGTTGCAGTGTGCTGCATGTAATAAGCGCTGCACGGCATTAGGCCATGGAGCTTGTCAACGTCGAACAACAGCATTTAATTCATTGTGCTGAATGTGTTACTGTTGGATAAGCATCCGCAGTCACCGATTAGCTCATAGTCTAATGTAAGCAACACTTTAACATTGGCGCATGTACTGTAAATATGGTATTTTCACAAGCGAATCTCACAGACGCTACGCATTCACAGAGTCTGTCAGACAAACTTTTGCGCATTAGCAACTCTGAGAAGAAAACACAAGAGACAAAACATCTGGCCACTCCACTCCTCTCATAGTTCCATCTTTGTTTTGCCTTTTTCACTGTGTGAAGATATTAGCAGGGCTATAACAGTCTAAACCAGGAATATTGAAGTACAATAAAAATATCTGGGTAATAACAGCCTTTCAGTGTTACCATGTTTGACACAAAGCTGGAAACCTATAAACGATCGGCTACATTTTCCACTCCAATCCAGCAGGGAAAGGCTTGTTTAAACAACCTGCACTCAGCCTGTGGGAGTGTTTCTCCGTTGCCCTCTGTGCAATTTGAGGTCACAAACAACTGCCTGTCCACAAAGTACATTCATGTTTACATTTTTTATGGTATAAAAAACGTAATATTTAAAATCATAAAAATCTATTTGCCATTCATCTACACACAATACAATGTAATGACAAAGCAATTTTTTTAACGCATGCTAAACTTTTGAAAATGTAAAACTGATTTATCTAGTATTTAAGTATTGAGACCCTTTGCCATGACACTCCAAATTAAGCTCAGATGTATTGTGCCCTTTGACCCTTAAGATGGCTCTTGATATCAATTGAGTTCCACCTGTGGCAAATTCAATGGAATGAACATGATTCAAAAAAGGCACACCTGTATAATAAAGATCTCACATTTCACAATGCATGAGTTAAAAATCAAGCAATAAAGTCTAACGAACTTTTCAAAGACATTTGAGAAGTGTGTCGAGGCAGAGATCTGGAAATGGTTATAGGTGACGATACTAATTGCTAAAAGTTCAAAGGAGCAAAGTGGGCTCCATCATTGTCCGTCCAGCCAGACTACATAACCGGGCAAGATGGGTCTTTGTCGTAAGGTTTAGAGTTTGTCTAAGGAGATGGGAAAACCTGCCAGATGAGAGAACCATCTCTGAAACACTCGATCATAGCAAGTGCACAGGACCTCAAAATAGAAAGATTCATACATTTAAAAATGGCAATTACTTGAAGCACACTGCCATGACAATGTTGGAATGGTTTTGGAAAGTAAGTGATTATCCAGCCAAAGCCTAGAAATGAACACCACTGGAAATATGTGGGGTGACCTGAAATTGTCACACTGATGCTGATCTGTTCAATCTAACAGACATGCAGGGAATCTACAAGAGGTTAAAAACTGTTCAAATCCAGGTGTGCAAAGGCAGTAGAGGCAGACTACACTGCGTGCCCAATTATTAGGCAAATCATATTCCTTGGGATTAATTTGATTGTTGAACAAACACAATGCTCTCAGACAATCCAAAATATAACCAAACCTCAAACCTGAATGTTTAACAAATAAAAAGTGAGTTTGGATCTTTCTCAGGGGAATACATTATAATGCAGAATTATTAGGTAACAAATGAAAAAAAACTATTTCTCCCAACTCACATTTGTCAATTTTTTTTAAGTGTAACAAATAAGTAACACAAAATGACAATTTATTAAAATTGTTGTCCTTCCAAAAATATTCAGGGACTAATATAGCCACCCTTCTTTTCAATTACTGCCATAGACTCCATGGATGGAAGGCCCATACATTTCTTGATCTGTTTGGGTGCTTCTACAAAGTACTGAACAAAGGGTCAGAAAACTCTCTTAAATCAGCCATTATAAAAAAATAAATATATTCCAATACATTTGAGAGAAAAAAGTGTAGAGTGTAAACTATGAATTCAGTATGTAACAAAACATATGCAACACAATATGTGCAGAAAGTGAAGGTGTCTGAATATTTTCCTAAGGCATCGTTATAACAGACAAATGGGGCAAATTCCCTCCATCTTGTAAAAGGGCAAAAGTGGTGTTCTGTTTCAGATTATGACTCAATTGGAGGACTGGGCGGGGGGGGGGTGGAATGGTGGAACTTGCACATCGCTTCTGAACAGCTTGAGAGCACACTATAATTTCCAGGAATTAAGTGGAGGCTTTTTGTGCCACTGATTGGCACTAGCTTATGGACAAAAAAAATAAAATCACCAGCAAACACAGAGCCCTCCTCAAAAAGAAACCATGAAAGACTGTTGAAGAGATATGTTGTCACTCCCAGCACAGCAGTCCTTCTCTAGGAACACTGCCAACCTCAACCCTTTTACCTAAAAAAAGGACATGTATCCGGTTCCCAAATATATTGATGGCGTCATTAAAAGAAAAGCTTCTGAAGGGAGAAATTTGAAAAAGGCTAAATGGAATAAAATCCACAATGGAAAAAAACCCAGACAAGCCCCTCCTCCACCCCAACCCTATACCCGAAAGCATTTCCTGCATGACATAGCAAACATCTGGAAAGAGGCTTGGAGGGAGAAAAGGACCCAAGATGTCCAACACAACAAAATCAATGTAGGTGGTGTACAGTATCCAGTCCGATGTAGCAGGCAGCATTCAGTGTTCTTTCACAGACTTATTTTCAGTGCACAAACACCAACCACTTATATTTTAATCTTTCTTGTTTCATGTGATGAAAGGACATCAGATCTCATTGAGCCCATTTTAACTATTATGACATTAAAAGGAAAAAACAGGCACAACCAATGTTTTTATATGCATAGCTTTCACTCAATCAATCCAGCAAGATGAATTGCAAGTATATTTTGTTCCCCTTAAATATAGGAAATAGTTGGTTAAGAACGCTAGTGCTACTTTGTTAGGGCATCAGTGAGCTTAAGAGATGGAATGAAACCAGAAAGTTCTCAGACAGAAATGACCACATTTTAACCAGTCCTCGATTTACAATTTGTTTAATACATGACTAAGTATTTCTTTATGAACAAGTTTTTATTTTGTTTTATACATTTTCCAATAAGGCTACATATTAAACAAAAGTCCTCCAATAAATTCATATTTAGTTCTATACAGCATATACATACATATGCACATTTCTACATACATATACACAATACTTCACATACGGTACCTAAACCCATATAAATATACAGTCAGATATTTTTTGGGGACCTTTGCAAAAAAGTCAAGACGGAAGGTTTTGAGTGAGAAACAGAAGTGTTCAATTTTCAGTGGTCTCTTAATTTAAAACCTTCCTTTCCAACTTTTGTATAATATACTGGTATTTCTTCAGATAACGATGTACCTCTACCCAGCACTTGCAGATACCTATGTTTACGTATACATGTGTAAGTATTTCTGATAGCCTACAAGTTACAGCATTCAACCAGTTACCAAAAAGTTAAATGGTTTGAATTTCCAAGCGGAGAAGGGGGGAAAAAAAATAATTGTTGTGCCGCTGATATACTTAACCCAAAGCACTTAACCTAAAATTGCGCTAGTAAGTTGCTCTAGATAAGTGTGTCTGCTAAAATGACTCAGTATTACACAGAACCAGAACAAAACAGCCCAGCTTGAATTCATTATTATTGAACCTCTATTTTAGCTCGAAAACATACTATATGATGTGCTCCAAAAATCATAGTGAACTAAAAATGTATGGAAAACCACTACTATGATAACTTTTAAATACATTTTTATAATGAGACACGTCCAAATCCTAACTAAAATCCTAACCAAACGCACAATATTAAAGCAAAACGCACAGCAACCAATGCTGACAATTATGTTGTATTGCATGTTGTAACCAACAATAGTGCTGTCATAAACTAATTGAATATATAAAGGTTCTTCTTTCCCTACCAATCATACTTTGGTTTACAACAGACAGAGGGGGAAAGGAAGGGTGACAAGGTTATCAGTAGAACCACCAAAGACAACCATTTAATATGGACAACTTGGATTTATCAAAACAGGGGCACTCATTTAGAGATTTGATTCAGTTTTATAAAAAAAAAAATGTTTGTGTTCTACAGAATATGCTTCAACTACACCAAGGGCACAGCCAGTCGATCAACCGGAATATTCTGCTTTCCTCAATGTTCTTCAAAAAGCCTTGAGTCTCATTCATCCAACCTGGTTTCCCCATTCTCAACCCCCTGCCTGCTACAGGGCCAGAAAGATAAACTGAGATAGAGAAGCATAGAGGAAATAGATAGCAAAAGGGACTGAAATGTTGGCCAAGTTAATATGGTTATGGCCCAGGACCGAACTAGCCATAAACAGTAGGTTCCCAGGATGAAGGAAGACAAACAACAATTGTCTGAACTGCAAAACAACCTCCCCAGAATGTTGGTTTGTATAATGTATATAGTTAAAACCAAAATGAGGACAAGAGAAGGTTGCAATGGATTCATGTCCTTTTTTAAGCTATTCCTAATTTTTATGTAAATAAATGTTTCCAACATAATTTCCTCTGACTTAGAAAAACTTCGGAAATTAAAACCCATGCACTTTGTTCTGAACTATACCCCCCCAGCAGGTCTGGTGACGTCTCTGTCTGTCCTGGTTTATCTTTGGACAGGGTCACAGTGTTTTAAGTTCCATCCAATGAGCAACTAAACAACCTCACCGGGGCAAAGGTCAGAGCACGTTTTTGGTAGCATGAAAAAAATATATACTACTGAAAATGTGCTCTACCTATTGCTTTACCTATTTCTAGAGCAATCGGTTGAAAGTTGCTTTAAGAATGGTACAACATGTAGAAATGTTTACAAAACAGCACTAAGAGGCTATAAAAGTTGCAAGTATCAGATAAGATGCTTAGATTACATGAAAGCCTCACACCACAGTGTTAGACATTTGTGGAAAAAGGGAGGCACACTCTTATGTAATGAGACATGGCTTCTTCAATCTCACAGGACACCAGACAGTCATGGCCAAAAAAATGGATGTCGAAAACCAGAAGTCCAAGAGCATGAGAGCACTATGTCTGGCAACATTGAAATTAAACCCCCAAAGATTAACCATGCAGTACTCACATTGATGTTTCGCAAATAGAACATTACTATGAACTGGAATGCAAAACACCATTGCTTACTCAAGGAAACATTCCAAAGGAAACAGTTACAGTAAGGAAGGTATAGATTTACACATGATTCAATTAGTATTTCATCTAATAACGTGTATCTTTGTTTTAGTCCAGAAAACAAAGAACGAGTATATGCACTGAGGAGGTCTAGATGTAAAAAAAAAGACATCTAGACCTCCCAAGAACTGCTGGGAGCTGGCTAACATCTGACCAGGGGTTAGCAAGGAAAAGGCGAATTAACACAAACCATTGCCAAAGAAAACACAACTTAATGGTCTTTGAGAGGATGCGATTATAGTGATGTTACGGCTATCAAATAACAGGTAAATAGTCGGAAATACTAGGATGGTGTGGTTGGATGAGCTCATTGTTGTTCATGTGTATACTTGGAATGAAAATGAAACCAAAGATTTGCTCATCTTTACATAAACTCTATACAATACAGGCCCATATGGCTAGTGAAGTGGACATTTCAGGTATTATCTTGGATTCATTTTGTCTGTAGACTACATTAATTTCATATTGGATAAATATGCTGACATGTGTTTTGGTTTAGCCAATCTGTGTAAAAAAAAAAAACATCACACTTTAATGACAGAAACAGCTGACAGAAGCACTGATGATGTAATTTTGTCCAAAACTATGAAACCAGCTAATTTGTGGAAGACGTCATATTCCATTACTGAACACAGCATGCCCATCATGTCTTGTTTGCATTACAGTGGATTTTTTCTGCTTGTTGCTATTCCAAATGTTTTAAATAACAACAAAACACAGTAGTAATACTGAAGTTGTTGGAAAGTGCCAACATAGATACAGAATGTTGAGATGACATTTGACAGAAGGATGTATTTTGTAGCTCCAATCATCTCACCTGTGACAGTCACCTGCTACAATACAAAACAATTGTCAAGCTACTTCAAGCATCGACTCCTGTCTGCTCTGGTATCTGTAACACATCCATCTAACTCTGTTCGACCACGTTAGACAGCCCTGGCAGTCTAGAGCAGCGTCGCGCAGCCCCGGCAGTCTAGCACTGATAGTATTCCCATGCAGACATTAAATTACTCTCACTCCCACCAACATCAAGATGATGCCAAATTTAAAGTGCGTGTGTGTGTGTGTGTGTGTGTGGTTGACTGACATTTGCTGGTCATCTTTTGAGGTTAACAAGCATCTACATTGAAAACCAAACTGCTTTCCATTTCCCCCTGTCACAATCCACTGGATATTTATCAGAATCAGCCCTCAAATAAAGCCTTGGTGTTGGCAGCCACCCTGGAAAATATCAGAAAGCAGACAAGCATTAGAAGAACGAGCACTGATATTCTGACTTTAATATTTTCCAGACAATGTTGGGTTGTAGCAGACTTGCTCATCTGAACCATTCGATGTTCAGGACATACTTCACAGCAAAGTTTTTCATTCTGCTGTGAATAAGTAAAAATTAAAACGGGCAATTAAGCAGTAAGTACAGCTAGAACACATGATGCAGGAGTCTAAAACAATGTAGTCAGTGGTCAATAAGGCATTGGAAACCAACAAATGTTTTTCTTTTCAAACTTCTCTGGCACGGTCTTATTAAATAATGAATAATCTTCTGACATCTAAAAACTGCCATCTAAAAATCATATAGCCTCTCAATAAAGAAAAATGTGTGTCAGTTTTTCAAAGAATAACACTTATTTGGATTTATTTTGCAGTAATGTAAGTGGAGTTAATACAAATTCCAACTGCTAGATATCCAGATTAACTGGATTCCAAAGGAAATATTTGGACACTTTGCCATCCAGCATAATGTGACATGCGGGCCTGTGTGTTAAGAAAACAGAGTTTCTTGACACACCTGCAGAAGTACAAAACTTGAACAATGTAAGACCTTAAACATATTCACATAGGGTGGTTGTTGGCTGAAAAATGCTCTGTCCTCAATGTGTACGCTCACTCATTTAGCAGTGTTATAACCAAAACAGCTTGGCGATACGTGATTGGAAAAAAGGAGTTGTGGCAATGATGCAAGCACATAATTAGAAAAACAATATCACAAAACTGAGGGAAGAAAATTGGGTAAGACTTGGGTAAAAATAAACTCCATTGCATTTTTTATGTTCAACAAACAACTAACTTATGGTGTGGAAAGTGACAGAGGAATGTGTAAAAGTCAGCCAGTGCAACACTATGAATGAAACACTAAGAACACTGGACTGGTATCGGTTGATGACCTCATCTTTCAGAGTAAATGGCACCACATTATCATAAAGGATCCTAGATTCCTGTGAGGGTCATACCCTCAACACTTTGTTGAAATGTACATTTCGTTTTTAAACTACATTTTCACATCACGGGCAAACAGCAGACATCCAGCATATCTTTTATCAGGAGAACGAAAGGTCTCAGTTGACTTCAGGCTAGTGCTGGAGCCAGTGCTATCAAGGCAAACTCGAGACTGTGCAGATACTGTAAATATGACACAGTTTCACACAGGCCTACGTGTTGTGTCAGAGTAGGGAATGCTCCTTTGTCCTTGACTGCCCCGTTTCTCAATTGGTATGCTGACTTGCTGCCATAATGAGAGGGCCATTAATGGTGTGCTATGAACCAGTAAGACATTCTATTGAAGGGAAATCTCACTGCAGCTCTATTTACCTATACATTACCATTAATACAGTATTAACATAATCTGCCACCAAGGGTAAATTTCCTCATACTATCCGAACAAGCATTTCATGTTTAGCAACGGGCTGTGTACACTTCCTGGTTGTAAGCAAACCACAATGCGCAGAATCCATAGCAATTGAAAATCACAATGAAATCCCTTTTAAATCATCGGAAGCAACCATTGTTGTGTAATATCAAAAAGACTAGCGGTGAGCTCCTGAGAATATATAAAAGCTAGTACCGCCCCTTTTTGGAAAGCCCACCTCCAAGAATGGGAACACAATGTGACAATGAAGTAGGGCTCCCGTCAGGCTGTAGTCTTCAAATGCAGAGAAAATGAGTCAGCTTGGTTAACCAGGCTGATCGGACCAATGGTGAGACAAATCCAATGAACAAGGACAACCAAATCAACCCTCCGCTTGTCAGCAAAACACAAAGGACACATGATTACTGAAGAGACAGCAGGCCACCAGTTACTTCATTGGATAAACAATCCTGACATAATTCTGTACCACAGCAATCTGAAACACCTTCAATCACAAATCATAAATGGGAAGACACCCAAAAGAAAACCAAAGTGTAATGGAGGATTTTCCTATTAATTATATAATGACGTTTTTAATATTTCAACACAAAATGGAATTGCTGTCCTGTCATATGGGTAGAAATCATTGTAAATCTAACATTTCTATTTCTTATGGCTTTCAATTTACAAACTATATTAAAAGGTGCATTTATCCCGAGTGTGCAGGGATGTCATCTCATTTTCAACTCTTGCATCTCAGTAACTGATAACCATTCTAATTCACACTCTGTCCCAGGGCAAAATCATAACTTGATGTTGCTTCATGTCCTCTTTAGCCCAATGGCAAAATATGTAGAACTGCAGGACATTTATTTCATCCTGTAACTGTAACTGTGTGCTACATAACTGTTTTCTGGGGGTTACTTAAGAAATGTTCAGGGGTTCAATAACACACACAAATGTGACCAGTGTTTCTTTCTGGGGTTTTTGTTTCTAAAGACTGGTTAGTGTAGGGCCAAAAAACACTAGGACAAGGTCTTGCAGTCACAGGGTTCCCATACCTTCATAACCATCAAATTCAATGACATTCCAGGCCTAGTTCCTTCAAATTCAAGGACCCAACCTGGCATAGTTTGAGAGATCGATCAAGGTTAATTATTGTTACAACACTGAGAACTAGCAGGCTTTACAGAAGCTCACAGACAACAATTAAAAAGAGAGGCTTGAATGTGTAAACACTTCTCAGTTGTTCTGTGTTACAGTGATGGCAGACTATTTGGTCTCCTCAGTTTCAATTCTTACACAAAATATATGACTTCAAGCACTTTTAATGACCTATGTCTATTTTCAAAATCTTTCAAGGCCTTGATAAATTTTTCTCAAATTCACTAACTTTCAAGGACTCATGGGACCATGGCAGTCAGTATCCAGACCAACTTATTTTCCCTTAACATACAATCCTAAATGATAAGATCTTCCACAATAATAAGGGCAGCCATGCCACACAGTTTTTGGGAAACTGTCTTTAAAAAAATAGAACAGAAACATTAATTCGCATCTAATGACGTGTTTTGAATCAATATGAATTAACCTAACATCTCTGACAGTAACAATGTTAAGCGACAAGCAATGTTTAAAAGGAAAGTCTTACTTTCTCCACTTTAGTTGAGTACGTCTGCCCAATTAAAATACGGGGACATATAGCCTATCCATCGTTGCGGGCTCCTCCTAGTCCATCGGCTAAAAATCTTTTTTACTTATTTGGCTTTAATTCATGGTACTTCCTAAAACTGTTTTTATTTTATTGCTGTTCAAAAAAGATTTGGTAGACATATTCCCGTCTAAGGTTTGAAACACAAGGTAAACCATTTTCTATTTTTCGTTTAGCTATAGCCTTCATAGGGGCCAGCCCGATTTGAAAATGGCCCCACTTCGCATGCTCTTTGGTTATTGTTAATAAGCGATCTGCCATAACAGTGCAAGAGGGACTGACATTTTCAACAAAAGCAAACCTGGCAGCAGAATGTAAGTCTGTCGTTCAAAACCTCTATTTTTTACACACGAAATAATAAATACGATTTATTTTACTTACTTTGCTTTTCACTTCTGCTGATAATCCGTAGGCTGGTCCCTTATTGAATGAAGTCATCTTTGTTGTAGAATTAATACCAAAGTCAATACTCCCTGCTACAAAGTAGCAAAAACTATTCCTTTCGGTTATTTCGTATAACACAAAGAGCGTTGTGCAGGGTCCCGCTCAATCAGTCCAAGATAACTTTAAATCCGTTTGTGGTAGTGCGTGAGTGCTGCAGTGGCTAATCGGACTCTGAAACTTCTCGCTTCTCCCCGAATTTTAGTTTACATTTTTTTTCCGCAGGACTATTGAGAACCTCCCGAACCAATCAGAAGAGTGGAATCACCTCATTGGCGGTTGCTACAGTAGTCTATGAAAGGGAATCATTATTACCAGGAACCAGTTAAAGCCTACATCGCACTTGGTTTAACATTTAACAGGTCTAAAATGAGGACTACAATTGATTTATAGTGTAGCTCATAATATTTTTGAGGGACTGGGCAAACTCTATTGTTTGATCATTTACATGCTTCTAAACGTCAACAAACCAACTTACCTAAAGTTTTTATATACCTTGTCCTATCTTACTTAGAGCTTGCATCCCTGTAGCCTTCCACACATTTGTAAGACATCAAATTAATTATACTGTGACAGGCCACCCCACAAATGATAGCCAAGCTACATCACAGAGTCCACATCAGTCTCTTGTCCTCTACCCAATAGATGGTAGAGGAAACACAAGGACATGCAACACACACACAGCAGTTTTTTTTGTTGAATTAGATTAGCCATTTTCCCACATCACTCAACTTGCAGTGTGCATAAGGGCATTGCTTGAAAGTACAGTTTGTCAGTATCAGGTTCTCAACCATTCCTCTACATCAGAAGTAGTTTCACAACATAAAACAATTCACCTGGTAGAGTTGCTGGAGTCAAACATTTCTGCTTCATTATCCTGATTGGATCTTAACACAACCAACCCCATTATGAAATAATTCCCCTACTAATTTGTCCAATCACAGCAAATTGTTTCACATTGAAATATATTTTCAGAGCTGATCTGTGTTCAAAAGCCAGATTGTAAACAATCGCAGTTATGCATCTTATAAAAACAGCTGTATAGTCTCATATAGGGCATTAAAATGACAGAGAAAATTTAAAAAAGGAACTTCAATGTTAAGAAACAGTTTTTGTAGAAATCTGGATTTGCTTACATTACTATTTCTATTATTAGATGTTGAAATACTTTTGTGCATCTCATGAGTTGAATCCAGGAAATATTCTAACAGAATATACATGTATTTAAATGCTCTATTCTCATTAAGTTTTAAAATGTCTGGTACATATCCAAAAGACATTGCCCTAAGCAGTGGAATGTCCTCATCACTTCACATTGTTTACAAGTATGATCAATTTACTGATGGTCAAAACAAAAATGAATGCTCAGCTACTTATTGTCCCTTTAAAACAGTCACATCTGTCTCAGCACTAGCCTATGCTTCTCTTGCCAAAATGTGTCATTTCCCCTCCCATGGTACAACAAAGTTATGAGGTGAACAAATACATGGTGTAAACATTTTAAAAAGCTCTCAATTAGATCCCTGTGTGTGGCTCCCCAGTCCTATTAAATTACCGCCACACGTTGTTTGGACTGATCTAATTATTTTTGCCTTAATTAACTTTGACACAGCTGTGCCAACAACCGTATACAAAGTCACCACCAGCATGAGATCCAAGTGCTTTAAACAATCCATCGTCCATGTCCTTCTGGGTGCACGTTATGATGTGGTGTATTAGTTAATTAAATGGCAGATGTTGAATGGGTCAGGGTATCATATATGGTTTCAGATGTTTTTACTGTGTATTCTCCTTCACTTCCTGAGCCAGTAACAAACTGTCTTTATTAGAGATGATGCACTTCCTGTCCTTCTGAACCTGTCAGGAAACAAAGCACAATGGAACTGCACTTCAACCCAATGACAGTCCCAGGGTACAGCAATTCTTACCAAATAAAACAGAATTAACATTGCAGTAAACAATCAGTAACCGCACTCAATTGTAATTTTAGACAAATTATTTGCAATATAGTGCATTTTAAGAGCTGTCCTGCTGCAACTACTTGACCGTTTTTAACAATCCTTTTTTGTAAAGTAATCCAAACCACAGTTATAATTACATATTTCAAAACAGACAACCTCATTTATGGTTTTGAAGCATTAGTCTTCCTACCATACACTATTTTTAGAGCTGTCAGCATAAAAAAAATCCCAAACAAAGTAGCTAGACGAGGCTACACACAGTAAACAAATACTAGACTGAACTTTGTTATACCATTAAGTGGACAGGAAGATGATTATACAACTTAGGCAAATTAATACATTTAGAGACAAAAGTCCCCTGCATTGAGCAAACCATTACATAATATGGAAAATCACAGAGAAATGACAACTTGTAACAATTAAATAGTTGTATCAGTACCAAGAAAGGCATTTTTTTGTCCATACAGTCTATTCAGACTATCCTTCCTAGGTAAATGGATTTGGGATATTTGTCTTTTAGAGACGACCACTGAACAAAGAAGTAGTCCGACAGGCGGTAGAGGATCTTTCCAGACAGGGACAGGCTCTCAACTCTGCAGATGCTCTCAACGTAGACGATCAGGACCTTCTTCAGTCCAACAAGTCCTAGCAGAAGGCCTGCCGCGCACAGGGGGACACAGGTCCCTGGGCCGTTACACAGCACCTGAAACAACAGAGACACAGAGAGAGAATGGGGGGGAAAGGGATGAGTTCATACTGCAGGAGACGTCTAGCCCATCACAAGCCCTCCAAATCATCAAGTTGGGCCTCAACTAGAATGTAGAACTACTGTTTATGGCCATGCCTTGTGGGCTAGGAGAGCAAGGGAGTGCGGTCTGGGGAGAAGGGGGAAAGCAAGGCCCGAAGAGATTGAGGGACCAGCATTTGGGGAGATGGGGAATTACAGAAAAGTAGACAGGCAGACGGCAGTGGAGACAGTGCCACATGTTCTGGAAGATACATTATCTAGCACAATGTTAGCTGCCTCAGCACAGACAATCTGGGCCCACAAACGCCAACTAACACTGTAATATCCTCTTCACACACCATAGTGGAAATCATACCATACTAGGGCTACAATCATACTGTCATTAACACAGTTGGAATGTGAGGCCTGATTAGACCTGACTATACTTACTACTCAAACAATTTAATGAATAGCAAATGTGGTACTGAAAAGGGCCCCACAATTGACAGAGAAACGGTAGTAGATTCAGGCCAATAGCATCTGTATTTTAATACAGGCGTGACTGGCATTAACATATTTCACATATCCCTGCAGATATAATTCCTAGCAGAGAGGTCAGTGTCAACCAGCAGTGAGGAGCACACAAGCAGACTACACTTTGGCCCAAAGGTTATATCATTCAGAGATCAGAGAGTGTTTACTCTCCACAGTCCTAACTGGGAAAAACACTGTGTCCATCTGTCATCACACAGGTGCAAATTTGAATAGACTTAGTGTTAGCCTTCTACCCAATAAATCACAGGCTAAGGAACCTGGTGGTAAACTCTGTGACCCCTCCTTTACCTCATCTCTACTGCTTTCGGTCAAAGATACTGGATTCACTTGTAGTAAATTTACTATAAATGTAGCAGTGTTTCTTAGAATCAATTAAATCCTGTAGCTCCGATACCCTTGGTTTAGCGCTGCATGTTGAGAAAGGCAATCAACTTAGCTCTGAGTTCTGTGGTTTTCTGATTTATCTAAAAGATGAATGCCCTAACTAAGTCGGTCTGAATAAGAGCATCTGCAAAATGACTAAAATGTCAATCTAATTAATGTGGCGGAAAAGAAAATCCAGAAAATGCTACACTTCAACCCCTGTCCACTGAAGTCGTACATTACATATTGCTGGAAAAATGCAGTGGCTGTCTGCCTCTGCCTGGAAAGCTTCACAGATTGAGTAGATTGGGCATTTATAGAATTGGAATCACAGTTCACCTCGCTTAAGAAGAGCGTAGGCTCTCTAAAGCCTTTCCTTTGTAGCACTGCATTCATAAACCTGACTGGAACATTCTTAGCATGCTTTCCCTGGCATGGTGTAAGTCTGTGTGTGGGTGGGTGGGTCTGCTGGCACGGTCTCCAGATGGGGTTATAATATAGGCTGCCCAACGATTCCTCCTGATGTTTCTAGGACTGCACAGGAATCAGACCTGCCATAACGCCTTGCCGAGGCCTAGGAGGACCAATAACTTTTAATCGTGTTAAAACAGCCCCCCCCACCTGCTTAATTGAAACATAAAATACGCATGCAAAATATTGTCCTATGGCTGCTGCTAAGTATAAACGCTATGGCTCAACTATATTTTATCTACCACATGTGAGCTTTCATAAAGCTGTCTTTTGGGGCTCGTGCTGCTGCTGCCATTACTGGTTTGGAGGTCTCACTGAGGATCCTTTTCTGACTGTTAGCCCTAGCATAGAGCCTGTAGCTATGGCACCATTGACCTACCTAACTTCCACATTACAACATCAGCCGTTAACTCCTCATGGTATTACCAGCCGTACTCTGTTATTAGAACAGTCAGAGAACGATAAAGTGGCATCTTGAACGGACACCCAGTGAGACATTAAAGACAGTTCAGCCAGCACTGCAGACTGTGAGTAAGCATCTGTTCCATATCACGGGATGCATATTAGGAACTCTTCCACTCCTCCTCACTGGGTGTGAACCCTCCTCCTCAAACCTCACTCTGTCATGTCTCAACCTTTCACTACTCAAACATCCCACTCCCCCTCACCCCTCCCAAATTAATCATCGACCCTGCACAAGTCAGCCCTCCTAGTATGTGCACTGTTTAGGCTATTACGTATTGCCCGATCGCCCTTAGACTTCCTCGGCAAACATGTTGCCTTCCACAATCGATATATGGAAGAACTTGAGTATAGAGAATGAACACTAGCATGATCTAATACGCACAGGAATATACGAAATATTTGTGTGTGCGTAAATTTAGCCATGTTACTAAGACGGTTCTGAAATGACAGACAGTGATGCAGATAGGTGGAAGACAAACAGGTTATGGCGGGTAACTGAAACCTGATCTCTAGTAGGGAGATGGGTTGTGTGTCTAAACAGAAAGCGTTACCTCAAATGAAAAGGTGAACATTTAGGTAGCCACATGCTCTCCTATTGAATTAAAATTCAGTTTCTTTCACATAATTAAATCACTAAACAAGCTTGCCAAATTCACAGCCTTGTTGCTACATTCTGAAGTTAATGTTATAGCAGCCTAACATCTGCTAGTAAATGGCTTGAGCAGACCAGGTTCCAACTAAAAACATTACTATCATATCTAATAAATTAAACATATTTAGATGACATGAACAGCAGTTATGTTACCAGTCCGATTCTAGTATCACTTCACATCTCAGTGAGCTGTTGATGATGAATCACAGAAGGAAAGGTAGGGTTTCGGCGGACTACAGTATCGGCTAACATCATCCCAATAAACACATTGCACAAGGCCTAGGCATAACTGCCAACATCGATTCAATAACAAAAATGTGTCAATCTTTCGGTCTTGGTTGTTTATCATCAGCTGTAGTCACTTCCTGATTCAGTACTATGGGGAAGAGAGTCATCAGACAGGTAGCAGAGACTGAATAAACTGTCAGAAGAAACAATGAAATCATGACAACAAATCACTACCGCTGTGCAGAGTACTCGGGTAAGATGAGTATCGTTCCGAATGAGCCATTTGCCGTATGCGGATATATACCTACATTATTTAGGCATATATGGATTTGCTGATGTAATGTCCTCCTTGATCAGATGAGGCCACTGAATGCGAGACATTGTCGTGTCACGGGTTGATCATTGATTCTGCTGCTACAACTGGATTGTCAGAGAAGCTCTCCCTGGATTTGCTTTCCCCCGCTGGTCTTGTGCCACCACAGGTTTTCGCTCTTAATTTGCACCTTTTGTTAATTCGATCAATACTCAGTTAGGATCTCCTCTAATCTGGTTGTTTAGGTCACAATTGGGCACCGGTGGATAGGAATAACCAAGTACCTTGTCCTGGAGATCTACAATCCGGCAGGATCTCACCAACCCCAGTTGTGACTAACCTGACGTGGCTTTTCATCCAGCTCATTATCAGGATCAGGTACGCAAAATTAGGGTTGGAAAGAACATCTATGTGATGGTAGCTCACCAGGAACGGGATTGAGCAGCCCTGTACAAGGCCATCCTTGGAATCGGTTTGACACCTGTGTGCTAAACTCCCTGCATTTCTTTCTCCAAATGTAACACTCCAACCCTAATTTTGCCCACCTGATTCTAATAAACAGCTGGATGAAAAGCTAAGCCAGGTTAGTCACATCTAGGGAACCTACAGAATGGTAGATCTCCAGGACCAGGATTGGGCACCCAATCTAAGGTGTCCTCTGTGTCCTACAACAGGATTGGTGTCAAATAACCTTCCGTGTTTAACCTAATTTAAAGATAATCTCTTTGGCCTTCCCTCTATTCAGGGTCTGTATGCTTCGGTTAGCATTCTTATGCGTTATCAAGCCCACTTGAATTAAGTTTCATGACCATGATATCACAGTGAGAGGCTCATCTTTAATTGACTGTGTTGAGCTTTACAATTTCTCTGAGATCATTTGGATAATTAAGACGTGATGCGTGATGCGTGATATTTTCATGATTAATGCGGGTTTTACTACAATTTACTCAAATGTGGAACAATTACCTGAGGAACTGAACATAGCCATTAATATAACTTGTCTACCAGTTAAGGAAACCAATGCAATTTTGTATTTTGAGCCTGAACTTCAAGTCAGAGCACAAAGGCACTAAAATAGTTCGTTCAGGGCAAATGGCAACATTTCCATTGTAGCAAAATTTTATTCCCACATTGTTTAAATCATTTACATTTATTTATGAAGCCCTGATAACCTCAACAGTCACAAAGTGTTTATACAAAACACCCAGCCTGAAACCTCAAGACACAAGCAACAAATGTGTTGACACACAGTGAATAGGAAAAACTCCCTAAAATTGTCCGAAACATAGGAAGAAACCTAGAGAGGAATCAGACTCAGAGGGGTGAAAAGTCCTCTTCTGGCTGTGCCGGGTGAACATTTTAAGGGTGAACATTTTAGCAATTAGTAAATGTATGTGGACTGTGTCCAGACTCTGACCGATCCCTCGTCAAACAGCCACCATGGAACAATAACGGTCACCAGAATAATACCCTTGTTAAATCGTCGACCTTCACTGAAATCCAGTGCATTTCTTAAAGTCTGTTCCCCCATTAATATTCCTGGTTGTTCCAATGTGTGAAACTGCTTTTGACCCATGAACTACATTTGTTAGGGCCCCACCTAAAATGTTTCTTGACATGCTTTTTTTTCTTAAATAGTTACCAATAATTTCTCTCTCTGACTACGTAGCTTGCATTTCCAAAATTATTAGGGCCAACTTAACATTGTATAAATGGTAAGGGAGAGGGTTTTTTATTATGGTGGGGGGGCTACACAAGGGAGGGGGGGCTTTTTCATTGATTAGGTTTGCTGTTTAGCTGGTTTAACTCTATCATGTATTCTTAGTCTAGCTTTTAAAATGTTAATAAATGTATTTCTTTAAAAAGTAAGCACAACAATGTGTACTAGGAAATAGACCACCAGCAGATTTCCAAATGGTTTCATCTGACGGAAATGAAAATATAATTTCAAAATCTAGAGGATTATTTAAATAGGTCCTATATTGCACTGTTTATTAGTAATGCGGCGCATTGGCACAAAAACCTGAAAAGGCGCTCCATATTTTATAGTAATATACAGTAATAAAAATGAATACAATTTCACTGAGTTACTATGAAGTACAACATTCACATCATCCAGGGCACTGCAGTGGTGTCATTTGCGCAGTGTCTTCAGACCAGGTTAAGGCATTAAGAAAGACATAAACTTTCCAAATAAGAAAAGTTCTTCCTCTGAAACTAGTCTGAGAACTAATTGCATCAATATAGAAATGAATAATGTATCTTCGGCAATGTGTTATGCAGTTCTAGTCTAGTAAAACAAAATAAGTACTGCACACTTCAAACCTCTTAATGTGAGGACACTGTCATCATATTGGATTGTGCTGACACATCTGTGGGAGGAAACAAAAGGGGGCATAGTATGTCTGTGTGTGTGATCCCACAAATGCCCTTTCATGGCCAACACACGCTTGAGAACCCCAGGAGCCCATGCCCCCTCTCCCTCTCCCCCTTCCCAGCCCCCAGCGTGACCCCTCGCTGGTTCCTCCTCAGAATGTCCTGACTCCCTAAGACCACCCCCTGCCCTCTGCCACCACTCCCACACAGACATGTTTGGTCAAAACAAATAAACGTCAGCTTCTCAGTCAACCTCAAGAATGCATGCTGCTGAGTGCCGACAAAAAAATCTGTCTGAAGGAGAGAGGGAGGGTTGAACAGAGTAGGTTAACATGTATAGCCCAATAGTATGACCATAATAACCTGACAAGCAACCAAGTCACACTATACCAACAACCCACATGGCAAAACAAAACATGTTACAAGAAAACAGAATCTATTAGAATTGGGTAAAGAAAATTGTGACAGAGAGGGATTAGTCAGGGGCAATAATATCTAGATTCAAGACCAATAGGTAGGCCATTGGATGCCAAAATGGCCTACATAATTCCAACATAAAATCCAGTGAAACGGAAGAAAACATATTGACAATGATGGTCAAAATCCCAGGAATTCCCAAAGCCCCATATGAATTACTGGCTCTTGTTTAACCACCTCTGAATCCTTCAATGCAATAGGCGGCTCTATGGAAAAGCAGAGAATGACACTATTGAGAGGTAAGAGGACAGTGGCTAATTATTATTCTCAAGGCCAGAGAGGCTGCCACCCATGGCATGTAATGATCTTACAATCTTAAGAATACTATGTGTTCTAGCCACTAGCTGCAGACTCAAGTGTTTGCTTTGTCATGCTCCGCCCTAAACCCAACTTTGCCTTCCTCCCTCCAACCCCGCTGTCCCAAGAGACAGAGGGGGAAACCTGATACTCTCTCCCCCTGCTCCTCTTCCAGAGCTGGGCTGCAGAATCAGGCTGGAGTCAGCTGGCTGAGTGAGGAACCAGTCAGGTGCTGCCACATCCTGTGAACAAGGCCCTGCTCCTTCTGCTCAGCCCACGGCCCCCAGCCTGACTACACAACGCAGCTAGGGTGAGGGATGATTGTTGGAGAGGGGAGGCAGGACAGGAGAACAAGAAAGAAAGAGAGGGAGGGAGTTGTGGGTGGGTGTAGGAAACCCTGGTTTTCAGTTCAGTCAAGCAGAGAAACCTACCCGACCCTCTTTCTTCCTCATAATAGTCCCAACTATTACTGTACCAGACCCCTTTCTTCCCTGTTCCCTGCCGGGACCAGGACAATTTGCCATGTTGGAAGGAACCATGAATTTTGCTCTGTATCTAATGAAAAAAAACATACTTTTCCACAGCACTCAATTTCTTTTAAGTCATTCTGCAGATGCTCATGTTCAGTGAGCGCATACGTTTTCCAACATCCGGCTCCCCTGTGGGAATCAAACCCACAACGCTGGTATGACAGGTTTGATGTTCTGCCAACCGAGCTACACTCAACTGACCGTACAGGACATGGTACCATATGGACAGGCAGTGCCCTACCATATCTGCTCTGATGTGATCATAATCCCGGACACAACCAGATAAACCAAACTTGTTGTTCCCTTGAACTAGGCACTTAACCCTAAGTTCTCCTGTATGTCATGCTGGATGAGAGGAGCTGCTAAACTGCTAACATGTATGAATGCATTTTGATTCAACCTACCATGTCTGGGCTGAGCCTGAACACCAGAGGAACAGCGTAGAGCAGTGCATTCAAAGTGCTGATCACTGAAGAACTCCAGGACTGACGCACCTCTCGGCTACGAGGTATTCGCTGGATGGTGAACTGGGGAGGG
Source organism: Esox niger (assembly GCA_016801105.1). NCBI lineage: Eukaryota > Metazoa > Chordata > Actinopteri > Esociformes > Esocidae > Esox > Esox niger. The sequence goes on along the minus strand of JACXGJ010000856.1, from coordinate 17,668 downwards.
ATACAATGATGAAGCTAAATCTCAAAGGAGAAAGTATGCCTTAAAGGATACCTTATAAAGCAGGTTGAGCTACCCGATTAGCAATGGTTACCAAAACAATTGATCAAAAAATACATATATTCATGTCCAGTAGTTATGGGAAGGTATTCTATACAGAATGTGAAAGGGATTTACTCCATCTGCTGGTGAGAATGGGACTTGCAACTGGGTCTGGGTCCAAACCAAGGGTTTAGGAAATATGAAGCAAAACTTTTGACAGCAAGAGATGTTTTTTCAAATCTGGGCCTGAATGTTGAACTAATACACATGTTTATAGTGTAAAGGTTCCCAGACTGCCATCATTTCCATGTTTCACAGCTGGTTTAAGGACTACAAATTTGAAGTTGAACTTTTCTGGATGCTCAGGATAATATAGTTCTAAAATAATACACTATAAGTCATATCTGAGAGTTATTTCCCAACCATACAATGAAAATAAAAAACAGGAATAAAAAAACTAGGTAAGTGATTAGTGCAAGTACCCTAATCAATGTGTATGTTGAGAAATAAAGACTGTAATGATATAATCAATCAAATAGTCAGTAGGGCTATAGCAGCAAGGTAGGTGTGAACAGGTACATATGTATATGTGAGTGTGCTTGTAGAAGTGACAGTGGAGTGTGTAGGAGTTTGTTTCTCGAAAGGGTAAAGACCTGTGGAGGGCATAAGGTCAGGTAGACAGTGTGGATATACTGTGGGAAAGGCAGAGCAGGTGATAACATCTAAGGACAGAATCTGTTTAGGACTCTGTTGGGATGAACCTTGATGCACTAGTTCTGCTGGCCAGACTGGAGCATGGAAAACAGCATCATGGCTCCATTGGCCAGAGCCTTTTGCAATTGTGCCTGAATAACCCAGATGGTGGAGAGTGTATCCCCAGTGATGATCGGGGCCATTCGCTCCACTATCACTAGGGCCTTTTGGTCGAGAGCGATGCATTTAGACAGGATGTGGTCGATTTACGTGCCACAAAATGATGCCACGTTGCTGGGTTGCATGATTTGTAGCAGCCTTCATTTCAAAAGACTTAACATCTCATATGAAGTTAAGAAAAGCTTGCAAACAACATGTTGGTAACATTAAGTCTTGATACACAAATATAAACAACCCTAACCCAATGCAGTAATGTCTGGCATGGACTGGCATTAGAACTTCATTTTTTTCAATTTACAGACAGCTGATTATTGTATGTGAAATATTCAACTAAGCCTCTTGATTTACCTGCCCATCTGACCCGGTATTTTTCTTTGAACTTTCAAAGATGCGAATCTTGTCTTCACTCATTTTGTCTGTGTCTGCAATGACATAGTGCCTAGGACTGTAGGACAGAGATAGACTCTCCATCAAACGCAGGATCTCAGTAGTGTGTCCTCCTGCAAATACACAATACAACTTAATGGTCAGTGGTAAAACCAGGAGGTTATCAATCTTAACAGGTAAGCTACAGCTTGAATCAATATTTTAACAGCGGGACGCTTTGAGAAAACACTGTAATGGATATATTTTTTAGGAATGTGCAAAATTTACAAAAGTTAACAAAATACCACAAAGACAATGTCAAACAAACTATAATATTCTTGTATTTCACAATAACAATATGGCCTATGCATGTTGAAGGCACATGTTAAAAATGATCACACCAAAAATGTACTGCAAGAAGCACATAGGGCTTATTACATAGCTTACTTTGTGACTGTTTGCATAGGCTATTTAGATGATTAAACAGAAGCTTTAAATCAGGACATAATTATGCATTTACCCTGGCTAGGTGGCCACAACCAGATTTCAAAATGGGACAAACAATGGCAGGTGTGGGCAGGTGAAATCCCTGTCCTTTCCTGGTTACCTAAATACTCAACAGTTCAAGTGAACACCAAAGCACTTAAAAATCTATGTGCCAACTAAATAACATTTTTTTGTTTTTTTTTACAGTATTTGTAAATTATGATAGCTGGACAACTAAAAGTTTAACTAATGAAAGTGTTTAATTTAGGATTTTCTTTTATTTCATAAAAATGCCAAACATATCTACTTTATTATACCCGGTTTTCCCTCAGTTTTGGGGCAGGAAGAATGGTACACTGATAATTTCAAAATGAAAATATTGCTGGGGGGAAACTCATATGCATCGGAGTACCATACAGTATCCTAATCACTATAATTTAGCATAAGACACGAAGGGGTATGGCTTATAGCCAACACCGCAGCTAAGTAGGTGAAAAGAGGTGAAAATGATAGTTTTCACGTGTCGTCATGGCATTTGGCGGGCAAAACAACGTCTCTTTCCATTGCCCACCATCGATAACTGGACAAATGTTACTAGTTATACTTCATAATGCCAGATAGTTACAGTTCCGTTTGGGGCGCTTTGTCACAAGATTCTGTGTTACACTGGCTGCACTACGCTACACTGACCACCCACAGAACGGTTATTTAGGTAAATTAGCACTCAACTTCGCTTTGACAATTAAGAATTTCTTCTCCTTCATTTCCCTCAAAATTGCATTACTAACCCACCCTGAATGGGTATACAGTTAGCTGTCTGTACTTTTGTACGATGTCGTTTGGTAGCAGTGTAAGGGGATAGTTTCTCCACAAGCTATGTACACATCCCCAAAGTTCAGCTCTGGCAGGGACGTAGCTGTTTTAACGATATAAATAACGCGGGTGAGGTATATGGGTCACAAGTGCTTAAGACTTGCAGTGTGTTAGTATACATTTGTTTTTAATGTTTGGTTAGCTGACCTATACACTCGTGGACTGTAAAAGTAGAATTCCCAGTGTTAGCCGCAATTTTTCTTGAATGTTTTGCTCGCCAGGCTGTCACAGTAACCACATGACTAAAAACTATGAATCGCCAACAGAAACGTAAGGTGTCAACTAGGTTTAGGATAATACGGTTCTATCCGCACAGTATGCTACTATACATCTTAAGGGATCTAATGTAACTGCCTAGCTTTATATGATTTAGATGACGGGGTAACAGCCCTTATTTGAACATAACACAAACGATACTCGTTAAATAGGCTTCCTACTCGTAGAGCTTTTTAAGTTCGGAAGCCAGACCCTAGCAGCTCTCGCATTGTTCACCTCGGACCTTAAGCGAAAAACGCCAGCTAAGTGCCAGCATTTTCAATAACAGCTGTTGAGTAGCCTACCTGATAACGACATTCATTCATTCAAATGTGTTGCTCGGTGGCTTTCATCCTACCCCGGTAACGTCTGTCATGCCAGCTGGCTGACAAATACAGTCAGTACTAACGACGTTAGCTTAGCTTACTCTTTGTGAACGAACAAGCAACATAAGTTGTGGAAACCATAAAACAATACTGTGCTAGCTTAAAATATTTTTACCTGATCCAGCAACGACAAGCACGCAGATGGGACCTTTCTTTCCAGGTTTACATTTTGAACCAGAATGAATTACAATATATAGACGAACAATAAAACCGACAACTATAAAACCAAGTCCTGCAAATATTACAAACAGTGCCATTGAAACTACGGCAACCGGTTTGCGCCAATCCGACATCCTCGCGAAAGCCCTATTCAGGAGCACCTGCAGTTTTTACTGACTTGTTCAACTAAGTGGTTTATTCGCAGTTTCGCACTGGTGGCAACGGATCTGTACAACAGGTTTCATACTAGGAGGTGGAGTGGAGCAGAACATTTGTATTTGATTATGGTAGAAAATGTAATATGTCCTTTACACTATAGAATCTGAAAAATACATGTCACTGTGTTATTTTATTGTGTCATATAATTATTGCTTGTTTGTATTACTTTTATATAAAAGTATTTTACCAGTGGATTCAAAACTGTTTTTTTTGTGTGTGCCAGCCAATAACAGAAACAAGAGTGCGTGGTTGACTGGAGACCACAACGAACTTAGAATCATATTTTAATCATTTAGTAGACGCTCTTGTCTAGAATATCTTACTTTACAAAGTGCTTAAATGTTCAACACTTTATTGTATTCGTCTCCCTTTGGAATCGAGACATTAAGTGGCTAAATTCTCCCATCTTTAAATGTATAAAAATGTATAAGTAATTATGACTCATGGAAATATTAGGGTGTCATATATATATATATATATATATATATATATATATATATATATATATATATTATATGCTCAGAGATTTCAACCTTTTCTTTAAAAAAATACCCTTGCCAAAAACCAAATGCTAATACAAATATGCAAAAAATTGTCATGAAACCTGACTCCTTGGACATAATTGTGTGGGCAATTGCGTTGCTAAACACATGGTATGGTTCAGAAATTATTTTATTCTTGGTTTTCTCAATTTCATTCAGAATTACTATCTGGTGTCATATCAGTAAGAATAAGGTTTTGCTTTCACCATATCAAAGTAATTAAGGTTTAAGGCAAAAGTTGCAACTATGGTTGGTTTGGTCTAGGCATTAAGGTTAGCTATTACGTTTATTAATGTTAAATTATTGAGGTTAAGATTAGGATTAGTTAAAGTATGATTTATTATATGCAATCAACCTTTGTGCCCCCATTTAGATAGCTACATAAATGTGTGAAGGTGTATGTGTGCGTGTGCAGGTGGGAGGGCACATTTGTGAATATCTCTTTAAGAATTTAACTGTAATTCAATCCCCATACGATGTACTGAAGCGCCTTGCCCTACGGTTACTTCCCCATTATTTCTGTAAGCAATCATCAGTCTGCATCACAAATCGTGTTTTTTTGCGGATTTATCTTCCAATACAATACAGTCTGCAATTAACGTCTGTACTGTAGAATCGATCTAGTAGACTATGAGTAGGGGAGCTAGGCCTATCTGTTCATCAAAATGACTGAACATTTAATTCGACATAATTTACCATGCCTTCGCACAATCTCAAACCAGTTGAGTGCGGAACACACATCTGAATGAAAGACTGAATGAGAGGTAAGTCCGAATATTGTATTTGTGTCTCTTCAGACTGTGTCCGTGCATTTTTTGGAAGAAAAACGTTTTTTTCTGAAATGTAAACGGAATTCTGCCATTCTATGCGGCACATCTGGCGAGCTGGCCATGCATGTTGTTGTTAGTTATGTTGGTATAACAATTATTTGGACGCTATTCCATCGACTGCATGATCTTTGATTGAAATGCATTTGGCCAAAGGTAGCCTATACTTGTAACAATGTAGCTGTGTCGTTTTTTAGACGAACATAAGCTACATCAGATTTCTGACCAAAGTAACATCCGACATACTGTATCAACACAAACATACATATATGTATATTTGAAACAAAAACATCTGAGGCTGTTAGTTTGCATCTTAGAAAATATTGGAAAATAATTATTAGTTTTACAACCTTCGCAATTAGACAATTTTTTTCGCATTTCTCAATGACTACCTTGCACCATACCAATCCCCATAACTTCATTGAAAACGCTTGTACAAGTCATCACGTGCTGTAGACGGTGCTGTTTCAGTTGTTAACCTCGCCCTGCATGTTTGAAGACCTACAGCAAGCCTTTTGTTGAGTGGTATTATTTGGCTACATTTTGACCTATTATTTGCTTTGCTTGCAATCTTTCTCTACCCTTCTCTACTTCAACTTTCTGTAATATTCATATTCAAATAGTCTTCATCTGAGCATAGAATTCACTACAAACTGCTGCATTGACACTCAGTGAATGAATGAAATGCAGTTACTTAGCCAACAAGCAAATACAACTTTTACTTAAAGAGCTATGGCCTCCAGCATTATCCATATGTTCTTTGTTTAGCTTTAACCTCAATGGCCCCTTGTACTTGCCTGGCTCATGCATGGAATGAAACAACACTGTGGTAACTGCCAACACTGTTTCAACACTGTTTACCATTGATCTCAGATGGACAGTGACTATGGCCAGATTTTAGGTTACAGCCCTAGGTATTCAGGCTATCGTAATTATTTATCTTCTTCAGAAGGAATGTCTTCATACAGTGCTTCAGAAATAGTCTTTCATAGCTTAATTGAGCCAAGCACCGGCTCAAATCCACTTAACTGTATATGTTTTAATTGTTTTCTGCTAGCAGTAGGAGTTTGCAAAACTGAGGCAACGGCTCTAAAAGTAATTCCAAAATGAATTTATATATTTTGACTTGGCTAGAAGAAATGTCATGAAGATCTATTTAACCAACTACAAGAAGGTTTAAATAATTTACCACAGGACTACTTATAAAAAAATGACATGTCCAAAATCGACTAAATCTAATTTCTTCTGTTTTGCATTCTAAGGGAGGTCACACAATACTGGTTTAAAAAACTAGGTCCAAGTTATGTTTTAATGAACTTGTGTTTATTTGTGTTTACTTCAGTATTGTTTATTTTTTCTTCAAATAAATAAATGCAGTTTCTCAGGCTTAAAGGCCTAATTCTGTACTAAAAAAATCATAATCTTCAGCTTGATTTTAGTATGTGCGCTTTAGACTATAGCTAGTGATAATATCTTGAAAAGTATGTATTCTAGGTAAGATGTTCTTGGAAAATGTCCCAGAGACATGCAACAATTTTGAATGTTTTCATGACCATCGTAAAATGCATTTCTAGCCAATCAGAAGCACATTCATTAATAATGCTGCAATATGTTACAAAATATATTTAACAATGTGTTGAATCAAAGATCAGATATTATCATATATTATAATCCTTTTTTTCAATATTAAGTTTTTATATATAAGTGGTACATTTTATATGGCGCCCATTTCTGCTTTCTTGCGCTGATTATTATTGCACACATTATGGTTTTGCCTGATGCAACTTCGAGATTTTTTGAGAATGTAGCATTATGTAAACCATTTTCCTCCGAAGGACCCTTTTATTGATTCAATGTACAGAACTGGGTTTCACATGGACTCTCAAACAAATAGGGCAAAGTGTAGCAATTGGGTAGCCATGTTAACATTATCACAAAGAGCACTTGCCTTTGTTGTTGCTTTCTTGTCAGTTGGCCCACATTTAACCAGATCATAAAGGAACATTGAACTTAAACACTAATATTGTTAATATTCAATATGTTATTTGACACATTGTTCAATATATTTTGAAGAAGTTTAGTTATTAATCTAGAGAATTTCAAAGTGTCATATAATAGCTGATGAATGGTGAAATGGTCAGAAAACCGATGTTATACTGTCATTCTGTTCTTTGAAAAGTGGTTATTGACACAATGTCTGATTTGTTTGATCTCTTTGGAGATCAAAACTAACAAGCTGTGTTGCTGAGTAGAAAATATAGGGCTAATTTTAGAAGCTGGGTTTTACTGCATGAAAGGATTCTAGCTGCATTCATTGCCATTCTTAAAGTGGCATTATGGTACAGTTGGAAATAAAAGCAGGACAACTGAAAGTCACAGCAGTGGCTGCACCCAGGGCAACATGACAATCTCTAGTAATTCGGATCCCATATGTCTGCGTAGAGATTGCACTATGGCTGATTTGCTTTTGCTGGTGCTTGGTGGGCGGGTGTTTTTTAAGCCAAAGGGTTATCTGTATGGATCCATGCCGTGTAGTGAAGCAGTGTTCAAAATGGAAAATTCACAGCCCATATCTCTGTGGATACTTCGACTTTTAAAAGTATTCTCACCCTCCTTGGACCTTTACAGATTTTGTGTTACAGCACAAAATCAAAATGGGTTTAACACACAATAAGTCTGTATTGTCAAAGTGATATAGAAAATCAGCATATTTTACTAAATTAATTACCAAACTAAACAGAAAAAATAATTGATTGTGTAAGTATTTACCCCCTTTGCTATGAAACAGCTGAATGAGCTGGTCAATCAATTTTCTGTAGAATTCACCAAATTAGGTAATGGGAGTCCACCTGTGCTCAATCAAGGATTTCCAGTGTTTTCAGGTTCAATACTCCTGCCTTTTGAGGTCTCACAGTTGGTTAGTACAATTCCTAACAATAACTATATCATGAAGCAAATCTTTAATTCAAAAGCTCCAGTCAGAGATAAGATTCAAGGATATGTTTCCAAGGAATTGGATAACCCCAGTGCACAGTAAAGTCCATTATTAACAATTGGAGACACTACAGCACTGAATCTTTCTAGAACAGGCCTTTCTAAAAAAAAAAAAAAAAGTATATTGACAAGAGGAGCTGAGGAATGCTGTACGTGCCACAACATGAGCCCAGGTACTTCACAAGTGGCCTTTATGGGAGGGGCTAAAAAGAACACTATTGTTGAAAAGAAATAACATCAAATCTTGGCCAGTAGCATGTGGCAGAGTCTGAGACCAAGTAGAAGAATATTCTATGGTCTGATGTGACCAAAATAAAGCTTTCTCTTTTTTGTCTCCACTCTAAGCTCATTATTCTCAGTACACTATCGTGTACCGTGAATCATGGTGATGGATTCATCATGATATTGGGATGCTTCTATGCATCAAGGCATGGAATGCTTGTGAAGATAGAGGGGAAAAATCCATGCAACAAAGAATAAAGAACCTGTTGAAATCTGTGAGAGACCTGGGGCTTGGGAACATTCATCTTCCAGCAGGACAATGAAACCAATTTACAGCCAATGGCATCCTGAAATGGTTTGAAAACCAAAAAGGGTCAATGACCTGGAGCCCTGTACGGAATCCTGAGAATGTGGCAAGAGTTGAAAATTGCTTTCCACCAAACGTTCCTATGCAACTTGACGGATCTTGAGTAATTTTGCAATGAAAAATGGGCAAAAATGTTGTCCAGCTGGTTTACTCCAAATTGACTTATGGCTGTAACATTCGTGAGAGCCATTTTGTCTAACTGCTAGCCCTCTTGTTTTCTACAGTTTGTCTTCTAAAATATACCCCAAATTCTTAAACTCAAAACACCATCCTAGTTACAGATAAAGCCTAGTCCTGGACTAAAAATCACAAATCTCGATGGGCTAGTTTTGCAGCCATGGTAAAGCCAAATCTAGGACAAAAATCTAGTTCAATAGAAAACTCAGTCCTAGAGTAGGCTTATTCTGTTTCTGTGAAACCGACTCCATGTGAATAAAATTTTACTGCTGGATTATGCTTCATCTGTGTACTGAAAACTGCCATTATATTTTCTTTGTTTATTTGAGAATGTGTCAAATACACAGAATATTCTGAATATACGTACACATGTCTTGCTTGTGTAATCTACCTGTGCTGTATGGCCCTCTATGAAATATGTTCTATACCTCTGTTGATCTGAACCTCCCTTTGACTCTACCCTGTATATAACCATAAGGCAACATGTTGTGTTCCTTATTGACTGCTATGTCAAATCAACTAAACACTGTACAATACTGTTGTCATCAGCATGTTTTTGTTGTTTAAACTTATAGCTTATCTCAACTTGAATTATATCTTGTTGAATCTACCTAACCTACTATTTCCCCCTCACCCCCTCTTTTTTCCTTCCTCTTTCCTCCTCCCCTTGCCCTGTTCTGTCTCGTTCTGTCTATATTTTCACTGCTTTCCCTTCCTGTTTCCAGTGGGCTTTGGCGGCCATGGACCCGTTCAGCCAGCTGATCCTGGTCATCGCAGTCACCAGTTTCCTTTCCTTTCAGTGGCTCTTCCACCGCGCCAGCCCCTGGGTCTCCACACGCGTCAGCCCTGGCTTTCTACGCCTTGCAGAAAAGCAGAAGGTGGAATGGAACTCAAGGTACAGAAGACTGGCCATAGGCTGCAATACTGATATTACATAATTATCCTTTGTGTTGGTACATAAAGGCTTGAATAAAAAATTGTCCCAAGGATGCACTTGGGCACTGAGGAATTTGAATCCCTTTTCACCATTGTGTGTCTACATACCTCTGGGTTGTATTATTAGATTTGCCTAGTTCTTCCATAGCTGTCAATGCTTACCATTAATCTTTTTGATTTCTAGAAAACAACATGTGTAGAATCTGATGTGGTTTTAACAAAGCTACATGGAGCTGATGATGGTCCAGTTACATAAGAGATCAAGGGGATTTTTATGAGCGTTTTAAAGAAACACCCCTTAAGATTTGAGTGGAGCAGATCTTGGCTACACAAGATTGTTTTCACTGGTTCACTGTGGCTTTTGATCTCACCTGTTGTACAATGTTAAATACTGTAGATTGTTTGAGTGAAAAAGAACATTCAAACTGCAACAATAGCAGAAAGGCAGACTTGCATGAGACTGGGTATGTGTGAGCATATTTGGGCCACATTATAAAGGTTATTGAAATTGCGTATCCTTTTAAGTTTTGCAGCCAAAGGTAACATTTCTTTTCTCAAGAAATATTGCTTTATTGTTATAGCGTAATTATTATAATTTCTTGTACCTAAAACGCCTTATCAACAGAATATTTTAACTATATTTTTTACTAAATCAATTTATGTTTTTTTTTTTATATAAATAAAGTTTCCAGTACTTTGGCTACACAAGCCTTTCAGCTACACAAGCCTATCAGCTGTTCTTGTGTGCAGCAGACAAAAATATACAGAAGCCTCTGCAATTCCTATTCATTTCTCAAGGAAAGCTGTAAGCTGCATTGGCTATAGGAACTTTATTTTTAAAACACTTTTTCTTTTACACAAGAGAGGAGCCGGCTAAATTGCACACTGTTTTTGCCAGACTTAGCGGAGCCAGCTATGAAGAGCTAATGTGTCTTACTGAGTGAATGTCTGGCTGACAACACATTATTAAATAGTGGAGTGCTGAGAGACGGGTACTATCATGTAGGTAACTGGGGTTCAATGCTCTATACGGACCAAACAACTTAGGCATCAGGATTTGTTCAGGATAGACTAGAACTTAGCTGGCTATAAACTTCAGTAGATTTGTTACAGTAATATTCAAACTGTTGACAGTTCCATAGTAATGGACAAACGGCACGGATATTGCTCTGGATCAGAGTGGTTGGCAAGCAACTGTCATTGTTTTCTATAGAAACAAACCAGCCATGTGGTGATTGGAGTCACTGTTTTCATTATAGGTACTGTAGAGTAAGACTAAAACTTTGCTGGCTACAAGCTTCTATTGCTACATTATAGTAAGCTTAAAGTAAATGGTTATATTGCGATGGATGAACTGCACCGATGATGAATATATTTCTCTTTCGATTTATATGACGTAGAGATTATTAAACTGTCATTGCTTTCTAAAGAAATGAAGCAGTCATGGAGTGATTCAAGTCATTGTTTTCCTTAGGGGTAATGTATAGCTTTTAGCTAGCCACCTACACTAATCTCTTTCTAATTAACATGTTGAATGTAGGGTAGCGATCCTGTTATACCTGTTGTTGGTTTGGATGTTAACTAATGTAGGGAACTAGTTTTGAGAACCGTGGAATTTCAACTAATTGCTGGTTTGACAATGCAAGGAGCAACAGACGCCACACCTGTACACACGTATCATGTGCACCCACACCCACTGTTTAAATACCGTAGTGGTTAAAGACACAGACTGCTGCAAAGGCAACTGTGGATCTAATCCAGCCAAGGCAACAACATGCATTCCTTCTAATCGTGGGCCGGTAGAACTAGGCTCGCTTGGTTGTTTTCCTGTACCCTGGAGTAACTATTCATAAATAGTAAGAAAAAAAAATAAATGTTACCCTCTTTAGACATTTATTATAAAACCCACTGGCGGGACAACTGGGGTGCATTGTTTTTAGATTGCTTCTTGTGACGAAATAATGGTGGAGGATCCCAGTGGTTGCCATTGTACAGAGCTACATTTGCAGCTCTAAAAAAGGGATAGCAGATTTGAATACATGTACAGTTTAATCCTTAAGATCTGACAATGTTTTTAAATAATAAGTTGGCAACAGGGACTTCTCTGATTGTTGCTTTTTCCAAATACTTTCTTCTCTGTATTCTGTGTACAGTACTAATCAGAAATGGGGACACACTTAGTAAATGGGTGTGTCCAAACTTTTGACTGGTGCTGTATGATAATTATGACATCGGCAGGAAGGATTAATGGGCAACTGCAGCCCTACATTACAGATTACCATCAAATGTCATTGTCAATGTAGGTTGTGTTGTCTGTTCTTGCTCTGGACTGTGCCAATGGTCAGTAAGAGACAGACCGACTGACAGACAGAGAGATTGGCAGAGAGATGTAGAAATGCGTAATTACGGAAGGAGCATAGAGCTGGCTTACTGTAGATACAGCTTGAGTAATGTCTGATTGAGTGTCTGATTTACTGCAGGGGTAGGCAACAAGCAATTAAACACTGTTCAGGGGTCAGTCACACAGGAAAGCAGACAGGTAGTAGAATTAGTATTTACTGTAGATCCCGTGCCCAGAGTCTTAACAGCAATCAGAATCCACTACATTAAAATATACATATGAATACAATGTACAGCCCTTCCAACTTTAATAGGCTCTCACAAATACAACATTAAAATACACACACTAATAAAGTGTATCATGCATATGTCTCCCTTTATATTCCGTATTGTTAACAAAGGTGTACCTCCCAACTTGGACTATAAAAAGACAGCCATGTATGACACTTAGCCATGTATTCAAATTCTACAGTACAAGCATGGCCCCTGTATTTGGGGAGTTTCTCTGTCAGGTTGGAAGAGGAACATTGCTTCACAGATATTTGCAGGTCTTTCCTGATATATTTGATTGGGTTGAAGTCTGGGCCACTCAAGGACATACCCAGATTTGTCCCAAAGGTAGACCTTGGCTCTGTGCTAAGGGTCGTTGTCTTTTTGGAATGGGAATCTTTGCTCCGGTCTGAGGTCCTGAGTGCTCTGGAGCTGGTGTTCATCAAGGAACTGTCTGAACTTTGTTTTGCTCTTCTTTCTCTCAATCCTGACTAGTCTCCCAGTCCTTGCTGCTGAAAAACAACACCACAGCATGATCCTGCCACCACTATGCTGCACAGATGGGATGGTATTGGCCAAATGATGAGCAGTTCCTGGTTTCTTCCAGGTGGAACCATGGAATTTAGCCCAAAATGTAAAATTGGTTTCATCGGACTAGAGGATCATGTTTCTCATGGTCTGAAAGTCCTTTAGGTGCCTCTTGCAAACTCCAAATGGGAGGAGTGGCATCCATCCAGGTCTAATTGGTGGAGTGCTGCAGAGATGGTGGTCCTTCTGGAAAAAGTCTCCACACAGGAGCTTTGTCAGAGTAACCATCACATTCTTGGTTACCTTCCTAACCATGGGCCTTTACTCCTGTTTGCTCTGTTAGGCCGGTCGGCTAGCTTTAGGAAGAGTTGCTGTTTCCAAACTTCTTGCATTTCAGACTGTTTGAGGCCACTGTGTTCTTGAGGACCTTCAATGCTACAAATATTTTTAGTACCCTTCTCCATATCTGTGCCACAACTCAATCGTGTTTCTGAGTCCTTCAAAGAATTCCTTTGACCTCATGGCTTGGATTTTGCACTTGACATGTACTGTCAACAGTTGGACCTTTATATAGATAGGTGTGTGCCTTTCCAAATCATATTCCATCAACTGAAGTGAATTGACTACATATGGACTCCAGTCTAGTTGTAGAAACATTGAATGGATGATAAGTGCAAACAGGATCAGTGGAAATGAGTGTCATAGCAAAGGGTCTGAATGCATTTTTTATAATACATTGTAAACATAAAAAAATCAGTTTTTGCTTCTTCATTATGCGGAAAAATCTATTTAATTCACTAAGGAATGAAATCGATTTCTCTTCTCTCTCTCTCTGCTCTTCTGCGGTGTCTAAGAAACATATTTTAACAAGGCATTTGTGTGTGAATATATGTGTGTTTAGGACGGTGTCCACACTCCATGCATTGGTGGTGGGGCTGTTCTGCCTCTACATCCTCTTGTTTGATGACGCTGTCAATGAAGACCCTGTCTGGTGAGGACTGTCAATGGTTTTAGTAAATAATGCAAGCAATGTGTTGTGCACATACTTTGACTTGTATGTTATACATTATACATGCCAGTATAAAACCATGTTGAAAGTAATTCCTCTCTCGTTTTCTTCCAACAGGGGAGATCCCACACTTGTGAAGATAAATGTTGGCATGACAACAGGCTACCTCATATCTGGTGAGAAGTCACTGACATATTTCTGTTGCATGCATTATATTCGCACATGAAAAGGTCCGTGTTCGTTACAGGACATCTTTAATCACACTTAGGCAACGTCGCCTCGGCTCTATGAGCCATTTCAGATTGATTTATTTTTTTACAGAAAAAAATCCCTCTCCAAGCTCCACTGTTTACTGCAAATTTGCTGCCAGCTCATCATGAATGCGCAAGTTAAAACCGTTTTTTTTGGTTACTTCGTGTACCACTGAAATGTCATATCTGCATAACACATCATGTATATTTAAATGATCTTTCCTCTCAAAGAGAACAAATATGGCGAATGCACTAAATACACTCAATATGTATTAATTGTCTTAATAGATAAAAATCCTATAGAAATTGAAATCTGCATACGAAATGTTTACACAGATCTGCATTAGACAAACAGTTCTCAGTAATTTAATATTTTCTATTGTGCAATTCAATAGTCTAGTGGAGGAGAGCACTTGCCTGCCAAGCTGAAGCCTGTCACCTACCTACATTTAACCTATGTTTTTTTTGGAATAAGGATCTCTATTTCACCCAACAATCCTATTTATCTGACTAGTGTTTCTGTTATTTTAAGGCATACAGGTGTGTGTCAAAGCACTAAATTGTATAGCCCCAAATGGGATTCAAACTCATTGTGACAATGTGAAAATGGTGATTTTATATTTCATAGATATTTTTTGTAATTAAGCTGAAACCCTTTTAGAGCAATTTACAGTATTGAGAGCATTTCTGGAATGACCCCAGTGGGTATCAAACTTACAACTAAAGTTGAAAGCGCCATTTTCAGCCTTTTGCAAATGCCTAGCTGCTGGCTTTTGCTTTCCAAATTGTAGACAAATTATAAAGTTTTCCCCATGATTGTATGTATACATTTGCAAAAATGACAGCCTCAAACAACTCCCTAGGTGACAGTTCCAATTCAAGTTGCGGTTCTGATTTTGGCTGCGTTAAAAGCATTTCCCAAATTGTGACCTTTATCTAGGATAAAAAAAATATTTGCAGCTCAGGCACCTTTAAGGTCCTTTAGCCAAAGGCTTCAGTCCGGTAATCTTTTGCATTAATGTCTCCCAAGGCTATGGACTAGGAGGCTGTAGGGACAGTTGTTAAAGGATCTAAGAGTAATTACCTTTGACAGATTTGAAAACAATGCTACACATTATATAATCATCCTGCTATTTACAATGTACATGAATGTGTAGAAATTAATTTGGCAAAAATCGAATTTGGCAAAAATCTTTCTGAATGTTGTTACATCAGTGGCGTAGTAATTGAAGCGTCATCTGAATATATATTGTGCCTCTGTGATGATAATAATAATAATAATAATAATAATAATGATTATAATAATATAGCAGCGTAAGACCTTGGGGCTGAGACAGGGGGAGTCCAGTGACACTGTGGCCCTATCCGGGAGGCCCCAGACAGGGCCAAACAGGCAGGAAATCAATCCACCCACATTGCCAAGCATCAACCAAAGGGACACCCACTAACTGCAACCACCCTGAATGAGGGCCAAGTATTGCCAGCAGAGTACAGCCCAATTGCACAAGTGCGCAACAGAGAGACAACAACAAGCCAGGAACTCTGCCCCCGAATAGCATTGGAGGGAGGTTATCCCAATGGTGTGAGAGCCCACCTGGCAAGACAGCAAGGGTAGACGGTATCGGGACTTTCTGGTCACCTTCACGCCCCTGGGCCAGACAACACGTAATCATAGACCAGGCTGAAGAGATGAGTCTGTAGTAGACACTTGAAAGCTTGCATTGAGTCTGCCTGTTGGGCTCTCTCCCATCGCAACATGCAGGCGAGCCCAACAGGCAGAAAACCAATCCACCTGAGTATTGCCAGCAGATTTCAGCCCAATTACACAATTAGCTAGACATGTTTGACTACTGGTGTAATCCAAGTAAATTAGCATGGCCAATGTGTTCAACAAACTTCTGGTAACAGATTTTGTCACTTTTTGGTTAACAGCTAGTTTTCCATAAACAGGCGGAAAGTTTCCCAGCAACAGCAACTCCTTGTATTGTTTTGGTTGATGTTATTGTTTCATTGATAAACATTTAACTTGGTGTTCACCTGTGCACCATTTGTCTGTCTGTTTTCCAGATCTGCTGCTAATATTTTACTATTGGAAGGCGATAGGAGACAAGTATTTTGTACTGCACCACCTGGCAGCGTTGTATGCTTACTACTATGTACTGGTGAGTTCCACATTGTCCAATAGCAGAACATGCAGGCAAGATGGGAAAAAGACAACTGAAGGTGAACAGCTGTGTCGTGTCCTACTGTGTGCCTGTGATGACAGAGCCGGGAGGGTGGCTATGAGGATACCGCTGATCGATGCTAGGACTCTGCTAGTGTGGTTTTACCCAGCTGGCACTATCTTCACATCTTCTAGTGATTCTCATTAACTAGTCCTCAACTGTTAAAAATGCCTTGGGCAAAAAATACAGACATGTTGCAGAGTATTGTAGGGATACTGTTGGTTGATCATATACTACTGTTGTATGCCCAATAGGGTCATGTGAAATTTGCTAGCCTATGTGTTGGAAGTTTGTGCCAGTCATTTGTTGGTTACTTTGTTAGTTAGAGATTGTTGTGCGAAAGTATTGAAGTTATGGTTCAAGAGCTAGGCATACTTTTTGGTTACGATGATTATCAGGGATAGTTTATTTGAAAGGTCTAATCAATAGCACTGTATTATCAAATAATGTCTCATGTTTGTCTGTACAGTTACAACAGGGCTGGATATAAATGCTATGACCACTGTTGATAAGGCTGTAAGATGTTGTAAGCGCAGTCATCCAGGACACAGCTGTTCACCCTTGGCCTGTAACCCTCTAGGTCACCAGGTTCTGTAGCTCATGATTACGGCAATGATGATAATGTTGGTATTTCTTGCATGGAATGCTTAATGATGGTAATGGCGGTCATTTTTCATCCCTGTCTCCTTCCACTTCTCACCTTGCCCTTGAAAGTCCAGCTTTTTTCCCCACGTTGCACTCAGCCTTGTTTGGTGCCAGACTGAGCTGAGCATGCCTCAGTTTCCCTGGGCTTTCCCAGTGTTGTTGGCGAGGTCTCCAATAGTGAGAAATGTGCATGCAAATACTACATTAACTTGCTGCCTTACGCTCTGCCTGAGCTCAGCTTTTCCCTTCACTGTAATGACAGAGTGCCCTTAAGTAACACAGATATGGGTGAATGTGGTAACGGCGATGAATGATGGTTAAGTGGGTCTCATTTATGAAGGAGCCTCCACACTGAAGTGGCCGACTAAGCTCTGCCTAGCGTACTTCAAGCCTTGAGGTATTCTTTTAAGTAGCTATGCTCTGGCTTCACCTCAAACCAACCCCTATCCTTAAAGCTGAGATCAGCACAACTGTGAAACTGCCCCTCCCCCAACACCCTCTCCAAAACACTTGTAGGCTAAGACACTTCAGAGACAAATGTTACAAGTAACCATTTAATTTTGCATTTCAGCTGACGAAATGTTTATGTACAATAGAATAAATCTAACACCATTGTTTTGTAAGAAACAAGTAGTCTATAACCTAACAAATTAAATTATAACTGTCCACAGGAACTACA
>JACXGJ010000855.1:0-102785 GCA_016801105.1 Esox niger | reverse complement strand
AGCTGCCACTAGGTTTCTCCACAGCTGCCACTAGTTTCCTCCACAGCTGCCACTAGGATTCTCCTAAGCTGCCAGTAGGATCCTCCATAGCTTCCTCTAGGTGTCGCCATAGCTGCCTCTAGGTGTCGCCATTGCTGCCTCTAGGTGTCGCAATTGCTGCCTCTAGGTGTCGCAATTGCTGCCTCTAGCTTTCTACACAGCTGCCTCTAGCTTTCTACACAGCTGCCTCTAGCTTTCTACACAGCTGTCTCTAGGTTTCGCCACAGCTGTCTCTAGGTTTCGCCACAGCTGCCTCTAGGTTTCGCCACAGCTGCCTCTAGGTTTCTCCATAGGTCTGATGCTGTGAGATAATGGTTCCACTCACATTCATGGGGATGTTCCAGGCCATGTAGACGTGGGACTTGTACTCATCCATCCAGACCTCTGCAGCCCTCAACGCATTCCTCTTGGCATAGTAGTCAATGTCATTGTTGTATGGCTTCTTTGTCCGCTCGATGTGTGCAACTCTGGCACAGGGGAGCACCTCCATGCTTCCTCCGCACTGCCACACCTAGAGAGAGAAGGCAGCAGAGGGAGGCTACAGTCAAGGCTATCAGCAGGATCTCCTGTTATGGCTTGTATTGCTGCCTCTTTCTTTTCACAAAGGAGAGTGTTTGCTTGATGCAGCAATTAAGTTCCACAGGCTATTATTTTTTGCTGAAGTGGGTAAAAAAAGGCCTGAAAAATGGTTCTGTATGGGATTGGCAAATAAATATGAGTGTCCCTGGAGAGCTTCCTGGGACACACAGTAACCCTGCCACTGGATTGCTGCTGGGTAGTGTTTGCGTGTACTTAAGAGGTAATACATAAAAATAGGCAGTCATCCTGTAGAAGAACGTCCATTACTGCAGCAAATATTGATTCACTACGGGCCTGAAAAATGCAATGACACTCAACTGTGACCGACTCAATACTGAAAGTAGGGAAATAGTGACAGGACTGTAGGACGAATACGAGAATGAATTCTTCCAGGTTATTGGAAAACAATTCCAACCTAACACTAACACTTGCCCACACAAAACTATGTAATATAACCAAGAAAAAAGAGAGAATGAGAGTGAAAGAACACATTGTCCTTTCTTTTAACGGCAGAACCACCAGTACACTTAATCTCTTAATGGTAATTATCACAAAACATTAACATTCCACTAAACCCAAACATATCTGAGGCTCAGCATTCAAAGAGACAGACAGCTTACCTGCATGTAACATAAAAATACCCTAAGAAACTATGAAGTTCCACCAGTCAAAGACTATTAACTTGTAAAAAAATGTATGACATACAAATGATGCACCTTTTTTAGGTAAATAAAATGTAGACTAGAGCTGACATAATTCTTTTGCAGGTGTAATACGATATACATGACATAATGGTGACTTAAAGCTAATGTTACATATTTTGCATTTTTACAGACTTCCACTTCACCAAACCTTATGCAATGCCGCATGAAAGTCCACTGAGTGCATTTTAGTATGAAGCAGGCAGAGCAGAGGGTATTGAGACAGATGGAGATATGTAATTGCTCAATTTCAGTTGGTTGATGATTCCTAAGATGCATTGTGTTTCTTCTCAAACCATTTTGTTGGAAAGGGCTGAATATATTTAACACATTTCATTGAGCCTTTCACTGAGATGTGAAAGAAATGCTTGCAAATACAAAACATTAGGTTACCTGCATTTCTGATGCAGAAAAGTGTCTCTGCCCAAAAAGACTGCATGGTATAAACCTCCATCTTGTACCTCACTACACATTACACAGAGGTTTTTAGAAAAATGTCTCACAAAAACGATACATTTTTTACTATACTTTTTTTTTTACTATACATATTTGAATACTATAAATAAGTATTCACATAAGCCAAAAAACATCACAATAAGCAGGTCACTGAAATGTATTGGGACAAGATGCAGGAACCACTGTTCCCCAGAGCCATATGGTAAAGTGTACCATGTTCATAGTAATTAAAAACATCAAATATTAATGAAGTCGCTGTTACCATAATTTACATGCAGAGTAAGTAACAGTTTTTAAAGTGTTTATTTAAATTAATATGGATAAAGGCGTTCAGAATGCACACCAGTAATATACACCTCCTCAGACCCAGCTGTGAAGCCCTTTGTCATCGTGAATCTTCCACCCTCAATGGCTGCCTTTGATAACCCACTTCCATAACGATGCAGATTTTGTCTGATCCTCTCTTAGATTAAACAGACATGAACCTTGGAGTCACCCTGGACTAATAAATTACTCAGACCTTATACCATTTCTTGCTCAGTCAACAATCCAGTTGAGAATATGTGGAAAGAATTGAAAATTGTTGTTCACCAAAAGTCTCCTTCCGGCTTGACGGCGCTTAAACAATTTTGCAAAGAATAGGCAAATATTGCAGTGTCCTGGTGTCCAAAGCTGGTAGAAACCTATCCACATGGACTCATGGCTGTAATTGCTGCCAAAGGTGCCTCTACCAAATACTGACTAAAAGGGGTAAATACTTATGCAATTGCTTATTTTCTATTTTGTATATTTCATTAATGTAGAACAATTTGCAGATTTTATTTTTCATTTTGACATAATGGACTGATCAGTGGCAAAAATGTATTCCAATTTTATAATGTAACACAATCAAATTTGGAAAAAGCCAAGGGAGTAAATACATTTACAACACTGTAAATAATATCTGTAACCCTATGAGAAATTATAATTAGAATATTTATGAAACAATATAGTACTGTACACTATGGTTCTCCCTTTTTCTCCAGATTGTGAGACATCCAAATACTAACAGCAATCTGGAACCAGTCTTGTGAATTATTTTAAGTAGTATTGAGATCCAACAATCTTGAAGTGAGAAGAGAAGAAACACATTTTGATAAAACAGTAATGCTACTACAAAAAGATGTTCTTCAGAATTGTGGAACATTTCTGACAGTAATAGCACAGCAGGTGGTTCAGTGGCAAAAATGGTCTCAGTTTTGTCTTCAAGACATTTTGTATTATACTGTATATAACAATCGAGAATTTCATAAAATTCATAAATGTTTATGTCCTAAATATGCCTAAATGCAATTTAATAATAAAATAGAACATTCGGACAAGTGGGGGTTAAATCCAAGGCCGTATCAAGGACCGCAGAAATACTGAGGTCATGCAGCAACCCCCCAAACAAGAACATTTTGAGTTCCAGAATTTAAATATTTGGATTTTCTTTTGTTTCAGAAAAACAAATTCTAATATTTTGGAAAGTATCTAAGCTGAATACCCTCTTTTGACAAAACATCTAATGCTTCATAGTTTTTATGACTCCAATGTTAAATGTATGCCAAGAAAAAAAATTCTGTTCTTTAATCCTGTGAATCAAAAGAAAAACAGTCAAAAGAGCAACATTGAAAATCTGGAATGTATCTGTGGTCAAGAACATATGCTATAATGTCTGTGCCAATGGTCTGTCCCTCTCGGTCTCTCCTATCTGACATATACATTTGTGTTAATTATAAATAAATTGTATTAAATGTGAGATGTAATATGTATAGATTATGAGCACTTGAAAAATTTGTAAGGAAGGGCATATATATAATTAATATCTGTTCTCAATCTATTCACATAATGCCTAAGTGTCTATACAGCCACATTTATACAGATTTCCACATCATCTAACCTCTTAACATATAGAATCAATCCCCACCTAACAAGATCGTTGTATTGGCTAAACCTAGTGGCCCCTTCCACTGACCAAGGAAGGTTTGAGCATGATTGAAATGTCTAGGGTATTTTAAGTGCCTTCTTAGCAATATCTGCTATTTGTCTTTACACCTTACTATCTCGCTTCCTCTCTCTCCATCAACTCACCATTTCTTAGTTTCTGTCTGTCCTCCTCTGTCTCTTGCCTTCTATAAGTTTAGCTTTGTTTAGCTGTATCTTTCCATTTTATCTGTGCTTCAAGAAAATAAACTCAATAGCAATCACTGTATTGATAAAAAAGTCCTCAACAAAATATCACTACCCTTTAAATTCATTGAAATACAGTCAACAGTCAATATTTCATGGATTGAAGCTCACTGTAAATACAGCTAATTCATGATCACCAAAGTCAACTCGGTAGGTTTGTGTAACTTAGATATTATCCTGTTCCCTGATCATTTTGATATTAAATGTGAAAAGACAAGACAAAAATGCTTTCAATGAAGCAAACTAGGTCCAATGCAAATGAACCAGCAAGCACAGACAATAGAAAAATCTAGTTGAGATATTTGAAATGAATGACATTGAGCTTGTAACACAAAAGTTATTAACAAACAACAAAACATCAGTGATTTCTCCAGGTAACGATCATGCTTATCTTCTTTATCAACTGCCTTTGACTATCATCCCACAACTGCTCTCACAATGCAGCTATGACACTTTGTCACCCCGAGCAACACTATAAAGGACCTGTATGCGAACCAAGAGAGATTTTATGAAACCAAGATCACTTCCTATCAGCCTGGCTTCATTTCACAACACACAAGTCATCTCATCCCAAAGGCAAAAGATTCATGCAAACAGGTGTTGATCGTCAATTTTACAAAACCTTTGCCTAAGAATTGTTTTCATCATATCTATTATGCATAATTAAACAAGAAATGAAACACATACCAATAACATGACCGCAGTGTACTCAAAGATAGATTAAAAACAGGTCAAATCAAATCGAATATTACGTGTCACATGTTTCATTTACAACAAGTCTTGACGAACAGTGAAAACTAACTTTTACATCAGTGAGCTGATAAAGCAGTTAGCTAGTGAAAAAAACATAGGGACGTTTTAGCGGCACAGATCACTCCACTTTCCACCAATCCTAAATTGCCAGCATAGTATCTAGTATTTGATGGCTCATGTTGCTTGCCATTGTGTTCTGTCTACTTCATCCTCCAATTTCAGTCACACTGCACACCGGTATAATAGCTAAATCATTGCAGGTATTTGCCAGATACGGGCTGTATCTTCTGTCTTCTAAAAATCATTACCCTACAAATACACTTCCAGCTAGGTCTTGGTGGGAGTCAGTACATGTCCAATGTGTCACTTTTTAACTATATAGGAAACCACTGGGAAATGGATCCCTACATTTGATGTCTATTTACCCACAGGCAAATAATTTAAATAAGAATAAATGTTTAATTCATGTTGGACATGTGGTTTTAAAAGTGTGCTTATCTAATATTGTCCTTTGTGTGTGTTCCAGTAATCAGTCTGTGCATTGATGCACAGTGACGATGTGACCTTTGCAGCATGAGATAGAAACAGAGCGTGTCATAGTTAGTCAATCAGAGAGAGCGAGAACAGGTGGCATGCTCCAGGCCAGTGCCAGACAAAGGAAGGAGCAGACTGCTGGCTTCTCATGTATGTCACGTCTGTTCCAGGATGTCTTATCATGCTGCTGTCACTCTCTGATATGTTTGGAGGATTCTGGCGAGGCATTAGCAGAAACTCCTCAGACCAAATGCCCTCTTATCCCTGGACACAGGCCTTAATGTTGACGTGCTGATTGTGCATGGGTTAGGTGTATGACACATTTACATCATGCTGAGAGAGGTTTTCCAGCACAGCTCACACCTGATCTGCTCTAATAGCCAATAATTGATCAGCAGGTGCCTCATTAAGTTACCTTTAGAAGTGTTTTCATTACTATAGTAAAACAAAATGTATCCCAAAGATTGCGAGTGTGGTTGGTGCCTTTCCCTGAATATGGCTGCTGATTCCTACGACATGATAGCAAGGCTTTACCTTCTTCTTGAGATACAAATGGGTATCTGTATAAGCACTTGTTGGTGTATGTTGGTGTGAAAGGGATGTTGGTGTAAAAGGGATTTATAAAATACATCTTAATGATAAATTATTGACTGATTGATTCAGTCAACAACCATGTACAGTTTCAGGGGAAGTTGGTGACCTCCAGAGAAGTGTCACAAATACAAGCGTAAATATCCTCCTATGAATTAATAGGAATTAAAGGTCTCTTTGCATATAGGCCTCTTTAAAAACAGAAGAGAGATAATTGTTTTCTCCTTATATTGCAGACTGTTTAGTGAGGTAATACAACTGCTAATTTAATTGACAATGTACTTGATTTAGGAAGTGGATGCAGGAGAATTTGGGTAATAATGTAAGCTCTAGAGTTGCCGGAAACATCAATCGTAAAACACATGTAAATAGAATTTAGAACAGCACCATTTTACAGTATTGCTACTAATCTGCCATTAATGGAGGAGTCTACAGTAATGTTTTGTTCATCTGAACATCTTTTATGTTAGACTACTTCAAGCTAATGTGACGCGCGAGAGTAGCGAGTGCATAAAGGAGGCAAAACGAAACAAAACAACCCCGACACGAAGAATCCCGTTTCCAGGCGTTATCTTCCAATGAGCACGGCACCACATAGTCTTCAAACATACGTAGCCACAATAACCGGAGGTGCGGGTGAAAAATAGAACTATAGACATCATAATGGCTACCTCAAATCAGGTGTGCGTGTGAGGGGTGCGCTGCTGCCATCTTCTCCTGCGGATGGTCAGTAAACTGGGGAGATGGAGTGCCGGAGGAGAGAGCACGCAGCACCGCGCGGAGCAACAGACGTAGAGAATGTTAACATTAAATTCACATTGACATCAAGGCCTGTCCCTCTAATCCACCAGACGTAATGAAAAATTAGCCTAGAAAATTAGATAAGAGGGAATATTAGCTTGGCACATCAAGGAAATTCTGAGAGTCAGAAGGTTTATTGAGGTCTAGCTACTTTGTGTGCCTCATCTTAGCTACTGCCTAATTTAAATAAGAAACCAGGCAAGCCTAGTTCAACGGGCTCGCAATAGAAAGTGTTGATCGTGGCTGCCCTCTCTCGAGTCTTTGACTATCCTGAAGAAATTCACATACATAATTCGAAAAAACACCTGAAATAGTCGCAATATAAATATTCTTCTTAATATTATGCTAGCAGCGCTAGCTCAGATTTTAATTTTAGGCTTCCCATAGCTACAGAAGGTAGCCAGCGACGTTTTTGTATATTCTGAACAAATCCTCTTTTACCAATGGCCGTTTTAACAGTAAATTAGCCATTAGTGAATGACATTGAGTATATATCAATATAGGTGACGATAACTGGCCGGACGGACGGACTCACTCCGCTCTTCTAGGCCCGCTACGGGGTCCGGAAAAACACTCAACTGCACGAGACCTGTCTGCCCCTCCCAATGAATTGTAGAAGCTGCATGGGGATGAGTTTAGCACCAATATTTTATTGGACATTATTGTTATCATGGATGTCTGAGTCAAGAGCAATGGACCCATTGGAGCTCTGGTTACTATTAACTCCATGTTTTATATGTCTGTAATTCAGACAGCTTTGGGGACAAAAAATCACACATATCATGATTTAATTCTAAAGGACAAAGGGTAAAATATCTGGATATTTATGCTTCTTTGTGCATTGGTCATCTTTGGTAAAATACTTTTAGGGATGTAGAATACAGCAAATGTGATAATGTTGAATGTTTACTTGTTTTGGTATGTACTGTAATTATAGTATAACTAAATTGCACAAACATATAAAAGTGTGTTAACTTTGTCAGGGTATATGACACAAGTTGTGTCTTTATGTAATTTAATGTTTTAAGAACAGTTTTTCCAGTAGGACAGAAAAGGTTGATGAGAAACTGCAGCATAAAATCCCAGATGAAACCCCTAAATCCATGATCATAACTTTTAACAATTGTCTTGCCTTTGTACTTTGATAGCACATGCTTCACATTGATTGGCAGAACTGTTAATGCACATTAGGGTATGCATGAGAGGAGAGAGATGGATGAGACCATCAGAGAGGAACTGATGACATCGGATCAACAATAGGCCATGTCATTAACCACTGGATTGACAATGGTGGTCAATGTGAATAGCCAAATCTGTCCAGATATGAGAACAGTGTAATGTGCCTTTGTAATTGCGCAAAATATTACTAAATATGATTGAATATTTGCCAACTAGCATAGCAACAAACATCAAGGTTCTTTAAATAATGTAAGAATGAAACAAGTGTACAGAGTCCCCTTTGACCAGAATGCACAGGCATGTAAAGCACTGCCACCGTATCTGTTACAGAGTAGAATGCACTGAAGCCTCTATTGCACCATATTTACCCTATGCAGCCTATGACAGTATATTCTACTGTACATTGTGCTGTACAGTAAAACCCATGCTGTAATTCATTCTCATACAGATTCCAATGTCATCGCACATTAATGTGTTTGTGGACAAAGCAGGTTTTAATCTAGCGAAGAGAAGGCATGGCATTAATGCAACAGAGCAGAGGGCAACAGCTAACATCCTGGGTCAGTGTGAGAGCAACATGACCATGTGTGACACAATTAGTCAATAAGGAGGGTTACATTGCTGTGGACTTACTGGTCCTTACAACAGGGACTGAATATCTGGAGTTTCAATGGGTTAGCACAAAATATTGGTAGAAGCAGAAGATGAAGGGACTCAATCCAAATGTCATAATCTGGGACAATGTAAAGTTCCACCACAGTTCGAGAATAGTTCCAAAGCCATCCCAATATATGTTGACTGTCTTTTTCCTATCAAATGAAATTGAAAGTAGAAATAACACTTTATACTTACAAGGTTTATAGTTTTGAGTTTTGATTTAATGTTATGACTAAGAGTTTCTTTTACACAGAGAATGTGAAATTGTTTCAATATTGTCTCAGGAAAGAAATCAGTAAAGCATAATATGGTCATCATTTATGCATAGAAATGTTTACCGCAATGTTCGTAGCATAGGCAATTTACACAAATAGTGTGGTAGACAGGATTTCAGAGGAGACAAGTCTGAATGAAGGATGTGCCAGTTGGATATCACTTTCCGGCGTGGCATTTTTTTGCAGAGATGGAGCACTTTTATTTAGTCAGACTGTCTTTATTTTAGCTATTTCTGGCCAATAGACAATTTTTTTCTATCACAAAAAATATAGGCCAATGAACAAGATATAATCAAGAACCAGAAAAGGTTGAGGCAGAACACTAAAATGTTTACCCAAGCAAGCATCCTACATCGGGATGAAGGATGCTTGAAAAAACGAATGAATGTTCAGAAAAATACCACTGAATTCTGTTTCTTGTGTTGAAAATATATTCTGAAAAATGAATATGCAATTCAGAAAAACTGTAAATGTTTTTAAAAAGTTCATTCTGGTTGGACAAAAGCTCTAAACAGACAAAAACTCATTAGCTCCTGTTTAACTATTCTAGCCTTTGCCTCGTTTCACTTTATGACCAGACATGTGTCACCCTAGTGAAAAAAAGTATACTGAAGTATATTATTTTGGAAGCAAAAGTGGTACTTTAGTACACAAAACTAAAAGGTTTTTAAGTACAATTCAAATCATAATAAATACTACAGTGTGTTAAAATGGACTCACTTATTTTAAACTTTAGCATATTTTGGCATATATATCATATAATATAACATTATTGGAAATAGTATTTAGGAACATCTTAATTGTATTTAAATGCTTTCTCCAATTATGCAAATAGCTTTAAAACCGTATAACATTATTTAGTGTCGTAAAATACAACTTAAGTGTTTCCGAAATGATACGCTAAAGTGTACTTTTTATTGACTAGCAACCAGTGATTCCTGACTCATGTTTGGGATGGAGCACACAATATCCTAAATGTCCTAATTTCCATTTCTACCGTAGAGCTGTAATCTGAGAACAATGTTGCATCAATTAAGAGAAGCATCAATGGATCAAAGGGATATTTATCCCTTTTAAACAAAGCCAGATAACTCTTTGTACAGCTTTATAGACAGAGCCTTGCAGAGATTTTAAAACAAACACATAACTGAAATATTCACAAATAAAAATGGCACCTGTGGGCTTGTTTTACCGTGTAAGGTAATTGGCTTTGTGTGTGCTCAAGAATCTTTGTGTCTCGTTATCTTTTGTCACTGAATTTGTCTTTTGTCTCATTATCTGTGTTTCGTTATCTTTTGTCACTGAATTGCTACTCACTAGCATCTGAATGAAGGAGAGAGCTGCACCTTTTAACATAAGATTTGAAAGATCTGTCCATTTCAAAAACATAAATTGATATCTTCTCCCGTGAAGCTGTGTGGCTTTATGAAGTGAAAGAAATATTCAAGACATCCATTTCATATATTTTTGTGACAGACTGACTGAAGATTCATTACATTTGTGAACCACATGTAAAGTGTGGACACCTAGCATTCAAAGCAAGGATCGATTCATTTCTTTGTGCAAATTACATTTTAAATGCTTCAGTGAATAAAAATTAAGGCAATCATAACATCAACAATTTCCCTCAATGCTATAGCATGAAAAGTAGAACATGTAACATTTCCTATAAATCTGGCGGATACTGCTTAGCCACAATTATAAATAATCAGTGCTAAACCTTGATTAAAGCGTTATTCATTGGGCCACTGGTATTTTACCAGTATTCCTGTTACTCACATGAAATGTTAATAGAACACTGGGTAAACCATCCCAAGCTGAATACCAGAAAGCAACATCATGTGTTACAAATGCGGTGTGTGGATTCCAGCCTGCGCAACACTGCATCTGAGTGAATGACACGTGTGATGTTTCAATGCCACACACCCCAGTTGGACTACCTCTCCTTCAGTAAACTACACGCTGTCCCTTAAGATGTATAACAGCTAGAGAATCTACTTTGAATAACCTTTGTTACACTAAATTAGCTCATTTTCTTTTAGTCAAATACAACACCACCAATATCCCCCCCAAAGTAAAATATGAGTAATTTCAAAAGTGATACAATTTAATATTTGTGAATGAAAGTTAATGTAAATGGCAAGTTCATTGGCAGTGGGATGGTTAATTATCTTCATTTTTTTTTTTTGCATATTAGGCTCAGAAAACAGACGGTTAGGAAATTAACAATACGTCTTAAGGGATCTTAATTGCCTTGTCAATGTGCGTTTTAAGATAGGTGTAAGCGCAGTCACACTTGAAAGAGGCCTTTAATGAAGTTTATGACTCATGTAGATAATAGGTATTCTGACAAGTTCTACCTAATTGCTACTCCCTCTGGCCCTGAATGGGTAAGAGCTCTTAAAACTCTGTCTGTTTGTCAGATGCTACAATATGTTTTGAGTCCCACATAACCATGGCAATCTCCTAAAGGTATTCAGCGATTTCAAAGACTTGAAAATAAGCTTTATGTGCTGTTATTCAGAAATATTTTCATTTTACAACATGTATCTGTGTTAGCATTAAATACTGCCAGGATCTTAACCACAACATGTGTAACATTTAAGACAAATTGTATTCATATTATTTCATACAAATTGCCAAAAATTTTTTTGGGACATTACATTGACACCCCATTTAAATAAAACAAATCATGTTTCGTTACAGCTTTTAAAGAGTACTTTTTTGGTAATAACATTGCATTAAATTCAAAACCTGGTTTACTCTGATGTGCAATTCAAAGAAATTACATGTCAATCATGTCAATCATGTCATGGTCATGTTGGGTGAAATATGTTTTACTTTGATGTTTGAATACAAATGTAAATCATTTGAGTTCTACAAGCAGTGGAATCTGCAAGAATTATGCAAGGGAAAACAGAAGTTCTCAGATGGCCCAATTTTTTTATATACAATTGACAGGTCTGCACAACTCAGAAACAAAAAGTAAAGCAGCAATCGTGATTACCCTGCAGTATTAAATCATGCAAGGCCAGTGTCAGTGTACTGGATAGCCCATTGTAATAAAAAGTGTCAGGGATTACGCATCAACTATCTTCATGGAAAACATAATACCCTTTTGTGATGTCATGAACAAATGTATTAAAAATACTACCAGCAGCAGCGGCATGGGGTGGCATGGGGTGGCAGCGGGAAACGGGCTCAACCCGGGGACAGAAAAGGTGGGTGAACCCTACGGATGAGGGGGAGGAGGCGAGAGGTATACCCCGTCCAGACCAGCTGACGGCTCCATTTCTAGGAGGCGAGGCAACGCAGGGTGTTCTCCAAATCATAGTTGGCCCATTCTGACTGTCCATTGGACTGAGGGAAGTAGCCTGAGGAGAGTCTGGCTGACAACACGATGATCGTGCAGAACCAGGAATGGCTGATTTTACCCAACCGACCGGTGCATCCATTCTTCCAATGCCACCTTGATGTCGAGCAACTCCCAGTTCCAGATGTCCTAATTCCTGTCCATAGGGATGAGCCGGTCAGAGAGGAAGGCGCAGGGATGTAGTCACTGTCCGTGCGTTGGGAAAGAAACAACCCCCACTCCAGTTTCCAAGACGTCAACTTCCACCACAGACTAGCTGTTGTTAATGCATTTTTGGTGTGTATCCCAGGAACCTCTGGAGCTGTAGCTGGGATGTTGGCTGTGGACATTCCATTATGGTTCTTACAGATGGACCGGGGGTCCATCTGGATGCTTGCGGCAGCGATGATACGGCCCAGGAACAAAATAGTGAAACGTTGGATCACACCGCCTTAACAACAGCTGGGTGCCAATAAGACACTGGAGAACATTCCAGCAACATGGATGACGGTCGTTGAGGTAAACAAACACAAACACGTTCAGTATGACCCAAAGCACATTGTTGAGCAGACAGGTACAAAGCAGATGCACAGGTCAATCCCAATGGCTTCACAACACATTCGTAGTGGCCCCTGGGGGTGTTAAAATCCACCTCCTGAATCTGAACCAGGTGAACAGAATGCCACAGGTAGAGCATGGAGAACGTTGTTCACCCCCGAATGCGTCTCAAAAGCAGTGGAGATGGGAATCAGTGGGAACTGGTTTTTGATGGCGATGTTGTTCATAATCTGGTAGTCAATGCGCGGGCACCTAATTTATTGTACTCCACAAATAAGAATCTTGTCCCGGTGGGAGATGCAGACGGCTGCATAATTCCAATTCTCAACATAAGACTCCATGACTTCGGTCTCCGGACAAGACGGAGGTAGTCACGCCAGTGGAGATGAGGTGGTCCAGGGAGGCGGTCTATAGCATTGTTGCAGAGGGAGAGAGGTGGCCTGGGAACTTGCTGAGAATTCAGCCGGGACCCAGGACAGGCCGGGGCGTCCTCCAAGCCCTACGGTGTGCTGTACGTTCCTCAGACATCAGGCAGAAAACACTCCAGCCCATAATGGAACCCATAGCCCAGTCAAAAGGGGGATTGCGTTTTTGGACCCATGAGTGGCCTAGAACAACAGGTATGTTGGGGGAGTTTAGGGGCAAGAACAGGATCACCTCACTGTGGTTTCCAGAAATGCGCAGGCCGACTGGAATAGTGATGTGCATCACCCGTCCAGTGGTCATAATGTAATGGCTGATGGGTGTATATTTTGTCCTACAAAATATGGCTGTGTTATTAACGAGAATCATCTTTTTCCAATAATGCAAATAAAAATAAAAAGATTCGGATATGGATTCTTTTAAAATAATTTATTTTTCAATTGGGAAAAATACAAGCTTCTGTTGTTAATTTAGGCTACAGATATGCTAAATGTATCAGTGATGGATGAGCAGAACAGAATAACGATTATCCTGGCAGAACTCACCTCAACAGCATATGTAACATCTCCAGCATCCCCAAACAATACTCAAAACAGTGCAAACTAAAATCTGACATTGATTTATCAAGATGAGACTGGCAGGCAAATATCAACTTGAGCCTGAAATATTAGACAAGACAGCTGGCACTCATTCAGTAGTAAAATTAACAATAATTTACTACCACTCCTCAGCCCCAGGGCCAATATAGTACTTCAGGCTCAGTCCACTTACCCACAAACCCAATTCCAAACTCTCAATTGTGTATGAGATAAATAGAAACCTCAATAGTCCCTAAGAGTTCAGCAGTAGCCAGGAAAAAAAGAATGTGTGATATCAGAGTTCAATACTCATCTCTATATAGCTAAGGTATTTCAAATAATACATTACATTGCAGACATTGTATACAATAAATGAATATTTAATAAATGATTGTTAATCCCTCGGACACAAAATCTGCCTGCATGTACTTCAATAATAGCAGTCAGAATTTGTAAACTCATATCATTGGTTGAACGTTAAATTAATGAATCAGTGCTATTTTAACATGTTGTATATTCGTCTTTGTATTCCATTTGGGACTAATGGTGAGGTAGTAACTGTAGGTAAAACTTACTTTAACAAAGCATAGAGTTAATATTCCTCAGTTCATTAAGCATTAACAGACTGAGTTACTTTTTGTAAATTCAAATCATTGAATGAATGCTAAATGACTGAATTAATCAATGCTATTATACAGTGTATCTCCCATTTTCCTTTGTCCTCCCTCTTGGGACCAGTAGTGAGATAGTTATGTAAAAATCTACTTTAATGAAGCATGGAGTAAATACCTCTCAGTCCATTAAGCCCTAGCAGATTGATTCTGGCCCTCTAAATAATGCACATATTGAAAAAGACAAATGCTTGATCAATATTGCATGGTCTCCCCCATTGTTACCTTTGCACTGTGCCTATTGATGAAAAACACATCTTTCCTCCCATGTCCTTTCAGATAAAGGACTTTTTCTTTGAGAATTAATCATCCAAATAATCGGGAGATAGAAATAAATTCATGAGAGATAGTTTATCTGTAGTCAGTAGGGATGCAACAGTACAGTGGGCCCACGCTTTGGAATGTATCGCGGTTTGTAGGTCACAGTAACCGTACGGTTTCAGAATTAATGACATCATCATGCTAGTAGTACTTCCACTCGAGTACCCGACAGTGGCAAAGCAATGCTTGCAGACTGTTCTTTGTTTATGTTCCTCTTACCCTTGTCATCGTATTGAATTCTGAATCCTTAATGTTCCCACACAGCGGATTTGAAAGAAGGCGGTGCCTCTTCAAATTTGCTTCTCTCTGAACGCATTTTAGTTCCGCTCACGTGCAGTGAGAAGCCATGATATCACTCCGAATGTTAGATGTCAGCAAGACACTCGTGACGTTTGGCTTCTTTTCGCCCAACACAGTTGTTCCTGAGGTGGATAGCTAGCTAGCACCAAGCTAGGTAATTTAGCTAGCTACATAGTGGACATTGGATGTTTAACGTCCTGCAGGTACCATAGGAAAGTGCAAATTCAATCAGAAGTTGTTGGAAAACAGCAACTTAGCTTTTTGGTTGAAATCTGTTGAAGGGAAAGAAAATGAAGCCCACTGTGTTTATAGATAGAAGTCTTTCAAACTTGGCACATACACCGATCAGCCAAAACATTATGACCACCTTTCTAATATTATGTAGGTCCCACTTTTGCCGCCAAAACAGCCCTAATCTGTTGAGGCATGGACTCCACTCGACCTCTAAAGGTATGTTGTGAAGGCCTGCGAGGTGGGACCTCCATGAACTGGACCAGTTTGTCAAGCACATCCCACAGATGCTCGAATGGTTTGAGATCTGGGGAATTTGGAGGCCAAGTCAACACCTTGAACTTGTTGTGTTCCTCAAACTATTCCTGAACCATTTTTGCTTTCTGTCTGGGCGCATTATCCTGGTGAAAGAGGCCAATGCCCTCAGGGAATACCGTTGCCATGAAAGGGTGCACATGGTCTGCAACAATGCCCAAGTAGGTGGTACGTGTCAAACTAACAGCCATATGATTGGCAGGACCCAAGGTTGCACAAAGCATCACACAGCCTCCGCCAGCTTGCCTGTTTCCCATAGTGTATACTGGTGCCATGTGATCTCCAGGTAAGCGATGCACACGCACACAGCCACGTGAGAAAATGTGATTCATTTCTTTTATACAGTGCCCATTGTAGACGCTTGCAGCAGTGGGCAGAGGTCAGCATGGGCACCCTGACTGGTCTGTGGCCCCACACGCAACAAACTGCAATGCACTGTGTGTTCTGACACCTTTTTATCAGTGCCAGCATTAACCTTTTCAGCAAATTGAGCTACTGTAGCTCTTCTGTTGGATCGTACCACATGGGCCAGCCTTCGCTCCCGACATGCCTCAATGAGCCTTGGCTGCCCATAACTCTGTTGCCAAGTTCACCGCTTTTCATTCCTTGGACCACTTTGGATAGGTACTGACCACTGCAGACCAGGAACACCCCACAAGGGTTTTGGAGATGCTCTGAACCAGTCGTCTAGCTATCACAATTTCAAAATAGTGAATCTTACACTTGCCCATTTTTCCTCCTTCTTGCACATCCACATTGAGGACAGAATGTTCCCTTGCTGCCTATTATATCCCACCCACTGACAGGTGCCATGATAACGAGATTAGCAGTGTTATTCACTTCACCTGTCGGTGGTCGTAATGTTGTGGCTGATCGGTGTATACAGGAATTCAATCTGTGGAATCCCATACGGAGTGTGAGAAACACAAAAACGCTGTGAAAAGCCTTGTTTGGTCGTATCACCGCCAACAGTATAACCAGTAATGTTATTGTTAGCAGTAGGCTTACTACTCTAACGACAGTGGGTACTTCAGTCAAATTGGTGTCATTACGTACTTTTTTGCCTGGGGTGTTGTTGTGATATTTTGTAAATTAAATTCGTAGTGGCATTATGAAGTCTTAAAACATCTTAAATGTAACTTCCTGAAACTTGCAGATACGCTGTGGGGCTGTGGGGCACCTTCAGGGAGGTTTCATGATTTTTGTCAATCTTCTTCAATGACTCATTATGTCTGCCTTTAAACCATGACCTGTTCTAATTGTAAAATGTCCTCATTTAGCGGATCAAATCAGTCCTATTATTTATTTAATGGTCTGATTGTTATAGTGGGAACACCTGTGGCTGGCTGCTTTTTCACTGGCTGCTTGATGGACATGGGAATGAGGGTGATTTAGCAAGCCATGGCTGGAACTGGAATGGCTGGTGACCACAGATGGCTGAGGCTTAATGTGAGCTCATAATGACAGGACTGCCCTTTTCAAGGTGACTCTCTCTGCTGTGTATGTGGGAAAAAGGAGGAAAGCAATGTAAAGGAAGCACTACTACAGAGAGTTGATCTCTTTGGATATAATGCTAGAAAAATATTAATGTGACTGCGGAAATGTTTTATTTACATCTATCTGCATTTTTAAAAAATGGCCTGTAAGAAAGCATGTCATTGTTAGTCTACAGCTGTTGTTAACATAGCATGTGAAAAATATAATTTGAATTCAATGGTGTACCCATTTTACAGTATGTACTCTACTGTGGTAATGATTCAGTCAATATAATAAAGATAACACTTCAACTCTAGTTAGTATAGTAGTGTGAGGACAGCTTTCTCTTGCAATTTTGAAAACAACAATCCTGTAAGCGTATCAGCTTGATCATATAATCTAACCTTTGAGGTAAAACTGTTCAAAGGAAAACAAATGGTTAATTAAGAAATAATTATTTCCTCAAAAAAACTGTCAAGATGATTGGCAATCATAGAAAGTTTGAACCCAATATAATACATCATCAAATAAGTACCGTATGTTCCCCTTGACATGAAAACATTCTCCATGATCACAGGTGGGGAATTGCAAAAGTTACTTTACTTTATAAATGCCGAGTCAATTTATTTATGAGCCACTTCCCTGGCGATACAGTGGGGAGAACAAGTACTTGATACACAAAGCATGTAGAGGTCTGTAATTTTTATCATAGGTACAGTTCAACTGTGAGAGACGGAATCTACAACATAAATCCAGAAAATCACATTGCATGATTTTTAAATAATTAATTTATATTTTGATGCATGACATAAGTATTTGATACATCAAAAAAACAGAACTTAATATTTGGTACAGAAACCTTTGTTTGCAATTACAGAGATCATACGTTTCCTGTATATCTTGACCAGGTTTGCACACACTGCAGCAGGGATTTTGGCCCACTCCTCCATACAGACCTTCTCCAGATCCTTCAGGTTTCGGGGCTGTCGCTGGGCAATACAGACTTTCAGCTCCCTCCAAAAATGTTCTGTGGTGTTCTGGTCTGGAGACTGGGTATGCCACTCCAGGACCTTGAGATGCTTCTTACGGAGCCACACCTTAGTTGCCCTGGCTGTGTGTTTCAGGTCGTTGTCATGCTGGAAGACCCAGCCACGACCCATCTTCAATGCTCTTACTTAGGGAAGGAGGTTGTTGGCCAATATCTCACGATACATGGCCCCATCCATCCTCCCCTCAATACAATGCAGTCGTCCTGTACCCTTTGCAGAAAAGCATCCCCAAAGAATGATGTTTCCACCTCCATGCTTCACGGTTGGGATGGTGTTTTGGGGGTTGTACTCATCCTTCATCTTCCTCCAAACACAGCGAGTGGAGTTAAGACCAAAAAGCTTTATTTTTGTCTCATCAGACCACATGACCTTCTCCCATTCCTCCTTTGGATCATCCAGATGGTCATTGACAATCTTCAGATGGGCCTGGAAATGCACTGGCTTGAGAAGGGGGACCTTGCATGCGCTGTAAGATTTTAATCCATGACGGCGTTGTGTGTTACTAATGCTTTTCTTTGAGACTGTGGTCCCAGCTCTCTTCAGGTCATTGACCAGGTCCTGCCGTGTAGTTCTGGGCGGATCCCTTACCTTCCTCATGATCATTGATGCCCCATGAGGTGAGATCTTGCATGGAGCCCCAGACCGAGAAAGATTGACCATCATCTTGAACTTCTTCCATTTTCTAATAATTGCACCAACAGTTGTTGCCTTCTCACCAAGCTTCTTGCCTATTGTCCTGTAGCCCATACCAGCCTTGTGTAGGTCTACAGTTTTATCCCTGATGTCCTTACACAGCTCTCTGGTCTTGGCCATTGTGGAGAGGTCATAGTCTGATTGATTGAGTGTGTGGACAGGTGTCTTATATACAGGTAACGAGTTCAAACAGTTGCAGTTAATACAGGTAATGAGTGGAGAATTGGAGGGCTTCTTAAAGAAAAACTAACAGGTCTGTGAGAGACGGAATTCTTACTGGTTGGTAGGTGATCAAATACTTATGTCATGCAATAAAATGCTAATTAATTATTTAAAAATCATACAATGTGATTTTCTGGATTTTTGTTTTAGATTCCGTCTCTCACGGTTGAACTGTACCTTTGGTAAAAATTACAGACCTCTACTTGCTGTGTAAGTAGGAAAACCTGCAAAATCAGCAGTGTATCAAATACTTGTTCACCCCACTGTATGTCCTTGACATATTGCTTTAATTTAGGACGTGCATGGGTATGTTCATGAAATGCTCTTAAATATGTTTTACATTAATGTACAGTGCAAGTGGGTAAGTGTATCCAAACGTCTGACTAGTACTGTACATAATGATGGGCTTCAGACCATTGCATACTTCATTAAAAGGTATATATTTAATTCTTTTATTTGTTCTTTAGCTGCATATACCTGAGGGGACTTGAAAATGTGTTTCATGAGATGATTCATCAGCAAATAGTTGGTAAGACAAAAAATGCATGACACATTTTTAGTCTTACCTACTGTGTATTGACACCACTACCAGAATTCCTAATTTATATTCTTTCGTATCATCATTTTCTTGTTTGCAAACTCAGCCTAAAGGTAAGCAATATTTTCATTTTTGACACAAAAGTATGGCTCTCAAATTAGATTGTATAATTCACAGTGGACTGCAGCGAAAATAAACAGCTTTAAAATAAATAGTTTACTGGAAATGCTGCAACTGCATCAATATGTTAAATTAACAGCATTTTCGATATTTTGAGATGCAGTAGATGGGCACACAGGAGTAGCTATAGCTGTGCTGAAGGGCAGTTTAAAGGGTAGTTTCTCCCCCGGTCTCTAGGCCATGCCATCTCTACGGGAAGACAGCTTCCACTTAGCCCAGTCAATGCTTTTTGCTATCATGGAACTGCAGTGATGGAACCAGCTTCCAATAGAAGCTAGGACAACAGTTTCTATCTTCTAAAAGCATCTGAAACCTTACCGTTTATTGTTTAGATTTTAAAAGCTCCATGGTTTTGTGGTACCGGTCAATGTGATACAGGTTATGAGCCAGAAGGTTGAGGGTTTGCCTGTTTCATAAAGGGGAGGGTGAGGGATGGACACAGATCTAAGTAACCTAAACCCATGGTCTAATGTCAATAGTCTTTGTTTCTTATTGTTTTTAACCTATCCTATTGTCTTGGGTCTAAAAGCATATTTAGATTTGGTTTTCATGAAAAATACAACAAGACAATTGACTTCTGATTATTGATCCCTGTGGCCTGTTATCCTAGCACTTGCTGATGCTAACTCCCTCTTTCTCTCTGATAACTTAACCGTTATTTCAAAAAGGTCTCGGTACCAGACCAGAAAACCATTTAAAGAGAGTGTTATAGGAAAGGCAGAACACACAGGAAATTATAAACACTCAAAAACCTTTGGCTGTGAACTGGGGCTTTCATTGGCAGTCGTGGTGAAATGCTCCCAGGCTGCCCTGGCTAATTGTTAAACATGTTCTTGTCAATCACTTCCATCCCAAATGGCAACTCTCTCTTTGTTTTTTTTCTCTCCCAGTCTCCAGCTTTCAATTAGCTGGCCTCAGAGATAAAATTGCTCACTGCAACAGAGAAGCCAATCACTATTCTATTAGAGCATATACATGGCGTAAGTATGGCGGTGATGCAGAGCTAACTGTTACTCAGCCATTCTTATACAGGTATTCGCTGAATAGCCTGTTTACGTTTAATCTCTCTCACACAGTGACAAAATTCCTGAAGAAAAGGTACAAGCGTTCGCGTAGACAATATGACGTAAGCCAGAGAGTCTTTCCATCCCTATGTGGGGCATTGCTATTAACTTATTATAGCATGAAGGCAAGTGCAACTGTCCCTTTGCCAAGACTCTAAGGTAACCTGCCAAAATGACTAAAAAGATGGATGCACATTTTGCAAAACGTCTCACACATTTGTTTCCATAAAATGCTCTGAAGAATGTTCAAGGCTCACAAACAGCATCAATCCAGACACACCACACTGAACCCACTCGGACCTTTGCGACGCATACCAACCGAACAATTCAACACATAATTGAATCGCTACGGTTTTCCAAACTGTCTGTTCACACATTGAGAACATAACTAACTACATAATGTGAGAATGCCCATCACTGACCACAGTCCAGGGTGTAACACCATAATCCCTTGCCAGGTTGACACAGCTGAAGACCCTGGGACTGAAAAATGCCCAATGCAACTCTATTCTGGACTTCCTGAAAGGTCCTCCGGAGGTGGTAAGGGTAGACAACCTCACATCCGCTACTTGGAGACCTTACATGGGCCATACAGGACTGCGGGCTTGGTCTTTTCCTGTCCTCCCTACTGCATGACTCCAACACCATCAAGTTTGCTAATGACACATGTACTGTAGATCTGATCTGGTAGGCCTGACCTCAGACTAACAATAACAAAGCCAACAGCAACTTCTCGCTCATCATCATCAAGCCAAAGAGCGAATCGTAGACTTGTGAATACAGAGGGGCAAGAAAGATTGCATCGAAAAGCAAATTTTAAGATCCAAGTCACAGCCACAGACTGTTCTCTCTACTACCTCACGGCAATACCAGTGCACCAGTGCAACTCCAACATGGTCCGTTGTACTCCCAGGACCTAATAGCGCTCTATGCACACACACTGACTCTATGCACACATACTGGATCACACACCCACAAAGATCTGTACTTCAAAACACACTGAGACATATACATACCACATATGCTATGCTCACACATGTATATACATATTAGTTTTCTTCTGGAATGAGTGGTACTTCATTATGCAAGTCTGCCATTGTTATAGCAACACTATTTAGTTCCCATTCAGATGGAATCTGACGCTTGTGCGAATCACACAACAAAACTGAAAAATGTGTGTTGCATGAATTCAATTGGTTCTGACACTGGTACACATTTATTGTAGTAAAAAATGTTCGGTCCTGACTGTTTTGTAAGAAGACAACATCAGGAAAAAGATGCCATCGTCACTTAATTCTGCCGTGTGAAACGTGTAAAAGCCAGAGGTGAATAAATAACTTACATTTGCTTCTAGCTCAAATATTTGGGGTTCCACAGAATGTGACTTTTGAATTTTCTGGTTCTTCGTACTCTGATTGAATAGCATTTCGAAAATTCTACGCAAGTTTATACACAAATGGCTAATAGATGGCAGATATACAGTATATACATGTCATAACATGATGACGTCAAACTGTCACATGGGCACACAGTGCTAACTAGTCACTTCACCCTAACTAGTCCCCAACTTCAACTTAACTACCATCGACTATTCAAATAATATCCCTACACACTGGCACTCATGCTAATAGTGTTTTATTATAATATCATTTTATTACTAATATGAGGTTAAACTTTTCATAGCCATCTATTTCTACTTGTTCATTGCCTTTTTAGGAAATGGATCATAAGGATGATACTGTCCAATGGCAACCACTGCTCTATTCAGCGAATGTGACTGATCTAATTAGATTAGAATGATTAACTGTTAGCATGGCACAAGGGTCTGACATGATACAAATGACCCGTGTGAGCAGAGTGAGAAAGTGGGATGCACTCGTATGAAACAAACCATCCAGTGCGTTAGTTAAAACATTCTATAGTGCTGTATCTAAAGTGAATCTCCTACCCCATGATCTCGCAACTCAGTGACATAATTAGCTGGATAACTGCATGTTCATTGAACAAAGAAATTGTGTTTAAGCTTGGACAGAAACTCAGGGGTGGTATACTGAACAATATAGCGATCATTTAGAACAATGAGAAATGTGAAACCTAAATCTGAAAGAATCCTTTACTGTGTAACAAGACATGGAGTGTCTGAATGTCTCACACTATTCTTATACCATGCAAATGATGAGGATGTCATGCTAGTGTCTTTAGAATGATGCTACTATAACAGTCCCTCCAGGTTCCTTTAGAGAGGTTGAGTTATCAATAAACCAACCAAAATCTATCTCCTCACCCCTCGCCTATGAAGTGATTTGTTTAAAGGCTGCAGAAACCCTTCAGAAGCACCATTCAAACGATCTGAAGATTTGAAATGGATGTGATGACATTAAATGAAGGAGGATCTTTAAAGAATTTCTCATTCCAATAAGCCCAGCGTTTAGATTCAGAGTGGTTCCACTTGGCTGATGAGAAACATTTTCTGAATTTAAACACTACCAATTCTTCAACCAAGCCTCTGCTCACATGAAGCATTAAATTCAACACAAAGCAGCTGCAAATAGATTTACATTTTTGTATAGGGCTTTAAAGCCTTTGGCTTGCCTGAATATGTGCATTAAACCTTTTCCCTTCCATCTGAGAAACATAATTTATAACTTTGCAGAGGTTGAACATCTTTCTGTTTAAGCTTTCGGTATTGTATCTTAAGCTGTTACCCTTAGGCTACAAAACAAAAGGAAACTTAATCATGAGCCATAACAAAGATGAAAATATAGATTTCATAAATAATTTCAGCAGGACTTTCCAAGTGAGCCGGTGCTATTGTAGGCCACTGGAGTATAGTCATGGAAGCCATTGGAAGCAAAGCTTCCCAAAATATGGGACCAATAAAAACAAAAACATAATTAAGAATGTATCTTTAATTACTTTTCTGTTTGGTTAATATGCTTTTGATTTCACAAGAGGAAAGTTAATCAAATACCACAAAACAGTAGCCCTGTCTCATTATGTGTAGGCATGTGTTTCATGCTGTGTGGCCAAAAAGAATACACAGGGTTCACATTAAGTCAATTGTCAAATTCCCTGACTTTCACTGACTAATAAGCAGAATTTCCATGACCTATAATGAACAGAAAAACAGGCAGCCTTTGTGCAGAGCACAGGACCGATAAAAAAACAGCCCACAGTATTTTAAACCTATCAGTTTGCAAGCTATATTTACTAGTTCATGGACGTTTTCGGTATAAAACTACATTTTCACTGCTTAAACATACACCGATCAGCCATAACATTATGACCACTGGCAGGTGAGGTGAATAACAGTGATGATCTTGTTATCATGGCACCTGTCAGTGAGTGGGATATATTAGGCAGGGAGTGAAAATTCTGTCCTCAAAATTGTTGTGTTAGAAGCAGGAAAAATGGGAAATTCCATGACCAGTGGGAACTGTAATCCATCTGTATTGATGGAAGTTAATTTGTATGCCATGAAGAAAATAATTAAAACATTTCTAGTCAAATCACATCAAATGAAATAATTAATTGACAAAAAATATATAATTTCTCAGTATGGTGTCCTCAAATGTTTTGTTTCCTAAATAGCCATGCATGGCTTTATTTACTTACTTTTGGCTATACCTAGTTATCCATAATGAGTAGTGATTCAATTATATTTCATTGTGCACTGGGAATGAGAAGTTGGGAGTTCAAGTTAATTGCAAAATATTTACAAGCAGGCTTGAAGTTTGATAAGCCAGCAACAACAATTACTGTAGCCCTGTAATGATTAGCAAAATCTAGTCGCTAAGAACACAATCAAAACGTGTCCTATTGTATAAGTGAAGACATATTTTCAAGTTGGTAAGGAGAATTAAGGGTGAGAAAAAAGGTTATTCTAATTGTTACACACACACACACACACACACACACACACACAATAGCCTATAATACTGTATATCATTGACCAATTTGTAATATATATATAACATGGACCAAATTGTTTTTGCTATCTTGAATTCTTAAATTCTCAAATGTTGCGGGAATTGAGAAGACAGTTCTTTGCTTTCTTTAAAACAAATTGATGGTGTGAAGGAAATTATTCAATCTCCCTTTGCATGTGATTACTGTCTTCTAATCTCGGCCATACAAACCCATTTCTATAGGCTATTAATAACAGCTTCTAGAGTTTGTAATATGGATTATTATTTTGGAATTTCTTCAGTCATTTCACCCACCAACCTCCTCTGCTGTAGGCCAACCAAATATTGGATTTGCAATTTCTAGTGTTGTATTCCAGCACCCCACTCTTCACATTCCGTTTGACAATCTCATCTCACACCCACTAGCTTTAGCTGAATAGGCTTATTAGCAACTTATTTACCTTTATGTTGTAATATCTCTGGACATTTTCAATTCAAGTCTATAAAATGAATGTGGATATACTTAA
The DNA here is from genome assembly GCA_016801105.1 of Esox niger. Lineage (NCBI taxonomy): Eukaryota > Metazoa > Chordata > Actinopteri > Esociformes > Esocidae > Esox > Esox niger. The sequence continues at coordinate 77,603 of JACXGJ010000855.1, read as the reverse complement.
TTAACAGAGTTTTATTGTTCTTTTACTCACCCGCATGCCAAGCTCAATGTTCTCTCCTCCATAGACCTCCATACCAGGATCCAGTAGGCCGATCTCACCAAAGTATTCTCTGTCAACCACAAATGAGCAGCCAATCATAGCTGGTGTCCTGGATGAAAAATAGGAGATGCTTTTATAACAACAATAAAGTCCTTCCTCAGTCTTTGTCTTAATTAGTTTCAATAACACATCTTCTGTAAAGCCAGAATGACATTGATACAAATACATTTTCATCAAGTGAAAAGACCAGAGAATTGTGTAGCCAGCAAGGTTTGTCTCTTCTCCACAAATCCTAATACTTAATTAGAAAATACACCAGAAATAGTCTCAATATAACAACAGACAGTTACATTTTAGGCTTCCTTGAACGTATCTACTGAAGGTTGTATCTAGCAAACGTTTTGTCTGTCCTGAACAAATCCTAATGCAAATCTTGTGTTTTGACTGTGATGGGAGTTAATCTCAGGACCTGTTGTTCTGTAGTCTAACCATGACGCTGTTTAACAAGGGGCACTCAGTCAGTCAGGCACTCACTCATTCAGACAGTCAGTAAGAGACATTCGTTCTTCTAGGCCGGCTCTGCTTACGCGGTCAGGAGATAATTATGTCTTCATCCGACTGGGTGAGTTGACATGCCATTCTTTTCATTTAATATTAAAATGTATTACTTATCCAACAGAAGAATTGGCACATCAGCGTTGCAGTGTAATGCATTTTGCTCCCTGACTAACATCCATCGTGGATAGCAGCTGCACCATTGTTTACTTGTGTTTTCGAATGGCGTCTATCTACCTCTGTTTTAGCAGATTTGCTTTATTTTGGTTTAAAAGGTATTTTCTTACATGCCGTTACATTCGCAACATCCCTTTTTTATCAAATTTCGTTAGCATGTCTCGCTGCTTGATCCACAAAATGAGAGTGATCACTTATTTTTTCAGCCTCAGCCTTTTCCGATACATCAAAAGCATCACTTCCTGTGTGCAGGAATTTTATTCCCGCCACTGCGCAAATCGACCGCTATTTTCCTTAGCAGTCATACACGGTATAAAGAGGTTTTTGAGATGCGGGCCTGGGACCATCTGATATGGTAGGAATTCATCCACAATCCAGATTAGTAGAATAGTGATGTGTTAATACAAAAAGTGATCTTCAGCTTTAAAGCAAGCATTGGATCCACCATATTTTATGAATGTTTAACTCTAGTGTTTCTCTTGTAGAGATGTATCATTCAGATGTATGATCAAGAGATGAAAGACATCCGATGATTTGTTTGATCCCATTTCTTTTTTTAAGCAGATTGCAGATATGAATCTCCACTGACTGGCACTGGGACTTTCCTCCATGCCAAGATATATACAAATGCTTCCCTTATACTGCACATACACAATAGCTATATAGTTAAAGTTGGTAGAGAGAGAGCCACCTTCAAATGTGTGGCAAGCTGGCATTGCCCCAGTACTCTTCAAAGTGGAGTGGCGCCACGCAGCAGAGGTTTGAGCGCATTCAGTGTATTTACTATTATTAATGTAAAAAAATGCTTTGCTAAGAAAAAAAGTGAATTTCTTCCAGTTTAACAAGTTGATCAAATACATTACATTATAAGCTGGTGAGCTAGGTAGTATTATTTTAAGCTCACTGATTTATTGGTTTGCCCCAGGAGACAAGTACAGATGAAACGATCTGCTGCTGCTACCCAAGGCCAATGGACAATAATTATGTTCTAAAAAAGGTTAGCTAGTTGGTCAGTTTGTTAAATTAATACTGACGATGTGGTTTTGTTACGCTGACATTTGTAGAACATTTCAAAACCTAGCTAGGTGAAAAGGCATCTACACTGAAAATATTAATAATTTGGCGAACCCTAACAGATGGATGAGGATGATAACTAATGCACTAGGATAATTAGCCAATGAATTCTCACGCTAACAAAACTGTCTTTTGCAGACAGCCATTGTGGTGTAATTGCATGGTGACCCCCAGCAATAGAAACTGGTAGGACAGGCTTAGTTAAAAGAGCGCAAATGCATAGTGACCTGATTCAACATAATCTCATGTATGGAATGGGAATATAATTTTATAAACACCTTTTGTACAATATAATAAACACCAGGTGTTTTTTATAAATACCTGTTGAACAATTTAATAATTGATTATAAAACATTTTATACTGTAAACATAATTGTTAGATGCTCTGTCCATCTGGATACTGGTCTACAAAGTTACTCAAATGTATGTGAATGTTTACAGTGATCTTTTGTCAACAAAGCATACAAGTTGGACACAGACGTTTAACTCACAAGTTCAGGAAAACTTCAGATATGTCCCTAATATTGCCCCACCACTTTTGGACCTGTGGTGCCACCTCTGTTTAGATAATAATCACTGTCACAGTGTTAAATCCAGTCTTAGTTATAGTTTTATGTGATAGCATACTTATAGAAATAATAACATTTATTTTCACATAAGCTATGTTCATATATTTCTTCTGCAGCTTCAATAATACGAAGGTGCATATGTTTTTCAATTATTGTTGACCAGGAGATTGAACTAAATTCTAAGATTGAGGCTTGTTTAGGAAATTCAACCCATTCTAATCCATGAAAAGCGTGTTTGCATCAGCGTAATATTATGATTGATTATGTCCAAAGCTTTGTTTGATCAAGTGTTGTTCCAAAGTCTCTTGTTAAATACAGGATTCTATTTCTGTAACACTGACCTCTACTGGTCACCTTATTTAGTAATGTAATTTAAAATAGGTTGTTAGCATTGTAAGTTCAGCAATGGCATAGATGGCAGCATTGCCGACTCACAATCTATAATGTGTCGTGGTGCGAGATCAAATCCGGATATAACGTTTGAGTGCAAATGATACTCTTTATTGTTGTTTAAATAATGTGTTTTCTTTAGTGTATCTCAAGACGCACTTGCCTTAATAATACAAAACATTAGAATGCATGCATATCTAAAAAATTGCGAAAAGAATGTGGGATACGAATCTTGCATTCTTCACAGGGTCTAACCACTGCACCATGATGTCTAGTGAGAAAGAATGGAAAATACGTCTTTATAAACATTTATTCCTGAGCAACAGGCTTGCAAAAGTCTGTCCGGTCAGTGCAAAAGTCTCGAGACAATCAAAAGGCCTTGATTTCCCATCGCTATTATCTGCTGTGATTACTGATCAGGTCTTATTGCTGTTGCGAACCATAGCGCTTTGGTACTACAATTTATGCGTTGTTGGTTTGATTAGTTGAAGATCGATCCAATCGCATTACATTTTTCCTTCAAAACTCAATGGAAACACCCCATGTCCAAACAGTTTGAATTCCAGCCCAAACCGGCCCAACCACACTGAAATCCATATTGCAATTATATGAACGCTCACAGGATCAGCCAGCTGCGCGAGGTTACCACGGATGTGGGTTTAAAAAGACATGTGCACACACATACGCATGTACTCAAAAAACCTCAGCATATTACATTTTCCCATGACAAATGCTTTGTTACCACACTTCTCTCTTCCCAGTAAACATTCTATAGATGTCTGGCATCTTTACCACACTTTACCACACACTATAATTTTCTATATAGTTTAAACCTTTACTATATAGTTTAAACCTATTATTCCGTTATCAAATTTGTCATGAAACTCGCTAAAATTTAGTATTGAACATTCCCCAACAACTAAAGTCAAGGGAAATCGGTCTCAGGGCCAAATAACAATAGTTCTATGCTACATCTAATGTTGATGGGCAGAGACTTGGAGGAAACAAGTAAATTCATTATTTCCAATAGAAATCTACACATCTGACAAACTCCACTTGCCCCTTCCGGATCACTGTCCATTCACATTAAAGTGTCGATAACAGGAATGCAAATAGCATTTGCAATGTTTGCAAACATTCACCTATTTTGACCAAGAAATCTATTCCATTTTCTAGACCCTTCACATATGAACTCCTGTACACCCATAGCCATAGAACAGAAGCAATAGTTACAGAACAATCCTCTAAAAAGTTTAGTTTTCCATGTTTTTTTCTGCTGCATTTGTAATGAATCAGTCTCAGGGGCAACAATAACATAACAGAGCCATGCCGAACATTAATTCTGACACAAGACATTGTTAAGACAGAATATGAATGCCTCTAGCTGGCAAGCATATTTGGTTGTCGTTCACATAGCGATAAGGAAAATAGATTCCCATGTTGTCAGAACAGCCTTATTGAAATATTTCTCAGAGGAGAGGTCTTGTCTCTGAGTCTCATCTTGTCTATGCTCAGCTGTTCTCCCATCTCGTTCCTGACATTGTGTGAAGTTGCAATCATAAGCTAATATGCTTTAATACCTCAACCAAAAGACAAATGGCCCATAGCACATGGTTCATCTGTCACCTCCAGTCTTCAGACACAACATCACCTAAATTACTAATCTTGTTTATGACCTGATTTACCAAGTGTGTTGTCATGACCTTGCCCTAGACAAATACAGGATCGGAAAAAGATAGGACTATGTGTGATTCAGGGAATATTACATAAAACTTATCCTAAAATACATCAAATGACACACCTGTGGTCCAAAGGAAAATATGTATTATAACAAACATTAGTTCTATTATCAAAGTAGAGCACCAATACAATAAACAGAGTTGGGTAGACTAATGTACAGTCCACACCTACTGTATGCAATTACACTAATGACCTAGAATCAAGGCTTCCTCTAGTGCACCGCCGCATCAAAATGAAGATATTCATCACTATAATTAGGTGCCCCCCCCCTCCCAAAGAGATTGACTGTTTGTTGTTTGAACCAAAGACCAGCATTTGACAGCTCTAAACATGAATAAGTCATACCCAGGACCTAGATATCCATATATAATCCTCATCTATAATGGAGGGGTTGCTCTGCTATGGTGAGGGTTGTTACCTGATGGGGGCTGTCTCATCGCCCTTGTCCAGCCACTCCTGAGGGGGGATGATGTACATGCACCACAGGCCCCAGTTGTAGCCATGGGCAGCGTTGGCATACTGCTGCACCTCAAACGTGTTGAACTTGATGTTATCGATGGCGGGGAGGATGACCCGGGTGTGGTCCTCCTTCACTCTGGCCAAGATAGGCTCTGCCCTTTGATAAGAGACAAGACAGACATCAGGGTTGAACTGCTATACTGTGACAGTGTTACAGGGCAACCATCAAGCGAACGTCAATCAACAACCCTTTTGGTAAAACAAGATGAAAACAGATGTAATTCATACGTGTGACCATCCATGTAAAGAAATCTACTGCTTTGAGATCTTTCGTTTCTACCTGTCATGTACAGGACTGCCAGTGATCATGAATAAAAGCCCCACACCAAGAGCATGCCAAACTCTTCAACAGTTGCACTTGCTCTAGGGTGCATTGCTTGGCACGTTCTGTGTCAGAGTACATCAGGCAGTGCACAGCAGCCTTTGTCTGGGTGTCCCCTGGTCATTGAAGTGGCTGGCAACAGAGTTTATGTTTGCTCCTTTATTTCTAACTCATTTTGCCTTAGGCTTTCATGTTGATATGCCTTTAGGAAGATATAACCTAGGATGTAAATTATTTTGCCATACTGTCAACCCTGACTATTTAATCAACTGTCTATTTAGATGTGCTTCAGTAGAGCCTAAGAGCAACTACATACATGTATAGCTAACAGTTACAATATCACATAATATTTTATCTGACAGCGGGATGCAATTATGACCTATAATTAGAGGTAACTCTATTCTCATACTCTATTGCCCCTTGCACATTTTCTTAAAATTCTTTAAGAATTTTCATTCTTCCCCTCCTCTCACGTTATTTTAAACCATGCCTATATTTCTTCCAAAAGTTGCACTATTCTTTATATCTATAGGTACTTGAAAAAGGGGATTTGATCTAAATATTTCAAATGGGTATGCCTGTATATATTACTGACAGAAGCTCTACTTAGCGAAAGTTATAATTTAGTAAGAACAGAGCAATTGTTAGGAAAGACATTAAGAAAGACTGGCATAAGAGTGACTAAAGTTCAATCTGCTTTGCTTGTGTTTTGCTTCCCTAATGAAACTTCTCTAACCTTATATCGCCATGTGCCTAACATGGCAATGAATAAAGTAGCCGCACCACATGCTGAAATGTTGCCAAGGGGGTGTCATGTATGCATTCTCTAACCTTGAGAACCTACAACCCCCCTCTCCTCTTCGACAGCCATTAATCTCCAGCTGCCCTTGAGAGTCTACAGTAGAGTAGCACCCTAGAGCAAGCTAGCAGCATGCTCCTCACTTTAGTAGCTATCTCAGGGATCAGAGTGCTGATAAGAAGTCCCTGAAACAATGAGGAGTTTGACTGATAAATCTTGTAATTGTTCCTATCATCTCTTCCTATAATTGAATATACATAACCACTGTGAGGGATATCCACCCAAATCTTTTCCAATTCAACTTGATTTCATCTTCAAATAGCACTTTTTCCACTGTAATGACTTGTGTTGTCTTGTGAATACAGTATGTCAATAGGTCTTGCCCTCAATTGTTTTTCATAGGATCTCCCATTCTATGGCTGCCAGGTCTGGCCTTTTTTAAAACACCCATAGGCATTTCCAAAAAATTAATTATTGTGTGCATTGTTCAGATAATACAAAATAAACAGCCCTGCATGTATTCAACTGATCCTAGTGATGTTGTTCTCCCACCTAAAGTCTGGAAGATGATACACACAAACAATAGGGATAATTTCACCAAAATAACAGCTGAGTACACCTGCCCAATCTCAATCTGTGCACTAAGTAAATCTACATACTTTTAAAGATGACTTTTCTTCCTCTCTATCTGTCCTACCTTTGTCCTCTCTGCAGACACAAGAACGCAGGCCACTGACATTTTCTTTCCAGATTAATGGAATTTTTGTGTGACACATCTTGAATTGAAAATGCTTCTCAAACACGGATTTATCAGATAATGGGATCTAGCTTCATTCATAGCCATGCAGCCTCAGAACGGCATGCCCTGAGTGTGTAAAATAGAAACTGTTTCTAAAAATGTGCAGGCTCAATGCACTATGAGTTGCACCTCCAGAAGCGGATTTCTGGTTCATTAGATGTGAGCACGTGAAAGTGTATGTGCATTTGTGTGTATGAGAGAGTCAGAGGGACCAAGCAATAACAGACTAAAGTGTGTGGCGGCTTGGCGGTTATCACTTGCTAACAAAGCCATGAATTCAACCGGTCTCTATAATGTATCATTGTGTAATCTGATTTAAAGCCTGCACCTAACTTTAGCCACACTGCTAACCTTACCTTTAACCCGAACCTAATTTTAAGATCACAGGGCAAATATTTGATATCATGAATTTTTATGATATAACCACTTTTGATTTTGTGGCTGTGTGTAGTGTAATCCCTGCATGCCTGTGTGTATTCATTAATGCTTGTGTGCGTGCGGGTAAGAAGCCTTTGAAAAACATCTCAGACTTCATTGCCTCCAGCCATGTTCGTTCCAGTACATTAAGTTTGCATACTGCGCACAGATCTAGGACTATCCAGTCACACAGTTCTTCAGGGCTGTTGCTTTGGATAAATAAATATAGAATCTGCAGCAAAATATCCACATTGAGCAATACTACTAGTAGAGAATGTAATTTACAATGAATTTAACATTGATGTGAAGTCCACTGAATAAAGTTTTGGCAATACCATTAGTATAAATTTAGCAGCTTACAATACTATCTCTATTATTGACTTTGTGTTTTCAAGTTGACCTGGTATGTATATACTGTATTTACTTAGGGGTAAATGTTAATATAACAAATCCATTTATTTTGTATCTTTAACAATGTGTAAATGTTGAAACCATACTTTTCTTAAAAAAATATCATAAAACACTGGATGACCAGTCTGTTAGGGAATTGGAAAGGATATTATATTTTTCACATGTTTTGAGGGCCACAAAGTCTAAAGCGGCAGCACTACTAAAGATAAGACTTGTAGAAATACCGCTACAGAGGACAGCAGACGGACTGAGCTCATAACATTCATTTAAACCCAAAAACAAATTCATGAAAGATGTGTCAAAAAAATTGTGGGATTTGTTAATTGTTTCACACAATGTAACTATTAGCTACTCTGTATAACAAATGTGTGATGCTCTGTACAGTATTCCTTTCCTTTTAGGAAAACAAGTGTTTATTTCCCCAATCTGTTGAGAAGATCCTTATTAAATCATGTCAAATATATTTAACATTCCTGCGGAATGCAAATTATACCATCCAAACCAGTTGAGAGCTCCTTTGAGATAAAAACGACAAGAAGTCATATTGTTCTTTGTTCTTTCAATTTTCCTATTTTCCAATCCCTGACCTAAATCTGAAGCCTAGGAAATCTGTGGTTGTCAGCTGTGCATTTAATCACAGCCATACAGTCAACATTCAACACCCACAGCCTCTTATCTCACCAACACACTCAGCAGGCACACATACACAAAAAATACATGCACGCACACATAGAAACACAAAAAGTGCTCACATGGACTAATCATTAATAACCCGAGAATAGAAAAGCGCAGTATATATCAAAATACATTTATATACATTTACCTGAGGCTGCTTCTCATGTGACCTCAGAGTTCAATATCCACAGCTTTTTATTAGAAGCCACATAATAGACAAACAATTACAAATGGAAACAGAATAGCGGAATTGCTTTTTTTAACACCGGAAAAAGCAAAAAAGATGACAACAAAGAAGGAAAAGTACAGATATCACAAAACATTAAAAGCAAAGCCATTATAAACTTGAGAATTGTTACACATGGGAGAAAACGTTCCATGCAATTTAGCATTCAAGTGTAGTCTATCAAATATCTGAAATCGACATTTTCTAGAATTTACTGAGGAGCTACAAAGGTTTTCCATCTTATCCTACTACCAATCTGAGCCCAGATTTTCCTTCAAATTTACTTTCAATTTGAAAGTAAATTTGGATGAACTGAAAAACATGATATAGACCAGAAAAACAGTGCCCTCCAGAATTACTAGCACCCTTGTAAAAGATAAAAGATAAACAACTGTTGCTGGGTATCAGTGTAATCGAATATAAGCTCATTAGAAAAATCGAACCTTTAATGTAAGTAAAAAATTTTAAAGAAAAAACAAATTCTTCATCAAGAACTACATATGTTTCTCTAAAACACAACTATTGACATTTGGTACTTTGTGAACCCCCCCTACCAAGATAACACCACTGACACTGACACTTCAAGATTTGATGAAATAGGAGAACATGAATAGGGATCTGCCACCATTCAACAATGCAGAATCTCTCTAGATGCTTTATAGTTCTTTATCCTCACTCTGCAAAATTAATTGGGTTTAAAGTCAGAGGACTGCGATGGCCATTGGGAAAGCCTAATTCTTTGGTCAGTAAGCACATTTTTGTTAGGATCAAAAGAAATACTTTGGTTCCAGTGACAACACATTTTTAGCCTTCTAATAGCGGCAGACCATGTTTGGTCAAAAATCTCTCGCTACCTGATATGGTCCATGATGCCATTAATCATAACGTTCTTATGGCCTTTGAAGGACAAAAGCTGCAGAACAATTCAAATCCACCACTTTACTTCACAGTCAGTCTTTTTTAATGCATGCCCAATCCAAAATGTTTTTTTGTCTCATCTGATCATAGAACCCTGTTCCAATTAAAGTTCCAATTACATTTAGCAATCTACAGGTTCTGGGGTTCTTTTGTCAAGACATCTAAATGAACGTGGTGTATAACTGTATTTTTGGAGAACAGATCAAGATTTAACAAACATCTGCAATGTTCCAATTGTGATCTTTGAAGAATTACTCTACTGTGTCGAATAGGAGCAGATTGTTGTAAGAGGAGGTCTCCAGAGATGGTCTTGAGAAAGGAGGAGCACCAAGTGGGTTTCTGGATATCCCAGGGGTCAAATCCTGCTTGCGGATTAGCCCAGGGTTGCCACAGAGTCTGATGCAAGTTTGGGCAGTTAGTGCTTAGTGAAAATGGTTGTCTTGCCTTGTTGCACTCTAGCAACTCCTTTTAGCAGTTTGGGCATCTGTGCGCTGAATCAAGGTTGAGTACAGAAAATGTGTTCTCTCCAGCTAGTAAGGATTTCAATATATAATGTTTGGTTTAGCAGAATACTGTTTGTTGTATACTGTTTGGTGTATACTGTTTGGTGTAAGCCCAGAATGGCATTGGATGTACTTTGGAGGATACCTATCTAGACTGTCCCGAATCAACCGGAAGCTGCTGGAATGAAGCGGGGCCTTAATCAGGAATTGGATAACATGAAAATGAGGAGAACATCGAGAATGTTCTGTCTATGGGCCAGATTTTTGGTGCAAGCAAACTCAATATTTGCAATTTATTGCCTGAAGAGAGCGGGGAAAAAGAAGTCAATGCATAGACCAATTTGGTGAGTGAAGGACCATATAATTTCACACACCAATATAATTTCTTCAACCTTTTTAAAGTGGTTGATAAAGAGAGAAGGAATATGGGAGTGCAGAAGGTCAAGACTTGATGAGAAGGCGGCAAAGTGTTACCGAGAGATTGAACATAAATTTAGTGACAAAAAATGGCCTAAGCAGAAGACAGGTGGAAGTTAGAACTGAGGTAGTGAATAGAAGATAGGTCATCCAGATGTTTTTCTTCCCTCAATTTCTGCTGAGCTGCCCGCAGCAACATTCTGAAAGAGTACAGTATTTTGCCACAGAGAAGGAGTGAAGGGCAGAGCCAGTTTGGAGGGAAAAGGACAGTTTCGCTTAATGTGGAGAGGGAGAAAAGTTGAAAAGTTGAAAAAGCTAACTCAGGAGACAAAAGGAAGAAGGGATTAGCAGATGATAGGATGGAAGACATGAGAATAGCAGGGTGGAATTGACACTGACCGCATGGAATTCAAGAGAGGGCATGGACAGGTGAGCCAAGTGGCTTGAAAGGCTGTACAGGCCAAGATAAAGGTGGCCTCTCTAATGCAAGGTACGAGAGAGTGGCTCTATTTCTTTCTTTGAAATCCTTTGGGAGACAATACCATCGCAATTGACAAGAATGGCGCTTACAGCTGCTACTGAAAGATCTGTGGAGGCTTCAGATTTGCCAACCACTTGGACAAAACAAGCATTGTAATGGATGTTGAGAGATCACAGTTTCCCATGTTTTAAACATCAATACTTTAAATTGTGGGCTAGAAAGAAAGAATAATTATACTAAGACCAATATTGTACATTGTTTTCAGCAAGCACACCAAATAATAGATTTAAGATATTCAAATGTTGTGTTTTGCTTTTCAAGGATAAACCAAATTATACCAAAACTTTGAAATCCATCCAAGATTTGATTGCAAATACAAACTCATGCAAAAAAATGCACAGCTGCTGTACTGAAGAAATAGCTACATACCATCAAAAGGAAAGGTAAAGTACATTTGTGTTTGTGTATAAGGCTACAAGTAAACTAAAGTAAAACAAATTCTTACCATTCTTTGAATGTAAAACAGGAGCAAAAACATCAGAAACAATGAAGGAAGATCCCACAGAGGTAAAATGAGGGTGAAAACCGGATCCCTTTCTGAACAGAAGCAGATGGGGAAACAGATGAGGGAACCACCAGGGTATCAATTATCATCACCCACTCTCCCATGTGGCTGGCTTGCAGAGACAGCCTGCGGGTTTGGAGTGTCAATTAAGATCTTCCTGAAAGCCCTCATGGACGAGGTTTAAGATACATGAGAACCTCCACCCAGATGTTGAAAAATTGGCTGTGATAACAGTGGCTTTGTTGGGCAAAAAGGGACCCTAAAATTGTGTAACTGTCATGTATGTGCTGATATGTGTCCCATGTCAAAATCACTCACTTTCAAATTTGTAATTTCATGTATTCTACTTATATTACATAGTTTAAGCACATATGTACACTATTTTAAAGCTGCATCTAATGCTTGACTAGTCACTAGATGCCAGCTCTGAGCCGATATAAAAATGGGAGAAAAAAATCGCTTCTAAAGTTAGAAAGAAGAAGGTATTTCATGTGACCAAGCACCTACAGTGGGGAGAACAAGTATTTGATACACTGATGATTTTGAAGGTTTTCCTACCTACAAAGCATGTAGAGGTCGGTAATTGTTATCATAGGTACACTTCAACTGTGAGAGACGGAATCTAAAAGCCAGAAAATCACATTGTATGATTTTTAAATAATTAATTTGCATTTTATTGCATGACATAACTATTTCATCTGAAAAGCAGAACTTAATATTTGGTACAGAAACCTTTGTTTGCAATTACAGAGATCATACGTTTCCTGTAGTTCTTGACCAGATTTGCACACACGGCAGCAGGGATTTTGGATTTTGGCCCACTCCTCCATACAGACCTTCTCCAGGTCCTTCAGGTTTCGGGGCTGTCGCTGGGCAACACGGACTTTCAGCTCCCTCCAAAGATTTTCTATTGGGTTCTGGTCTGGAGCCTGGCTAGGCCACTCCAAGACCTGGAAATGCTTCTTACGGAGCCATTCCTTAGTTGGCCTGGCTGTGTGTTACGGGTCGTTGTCATGCTGGAATACCCAGCCATGACCCATCTTCAATGCTCTTACAGAGGGAAGGAGGTTGTTGGTCCCATCCATCCTCCCCTCAAAACGGTGCAGTCGTCCTGTCCATTTTCTAATAGTTGCGCCAACAGTTGTTGCCTTCTCACCAAGCTGCTTGTCTATTCTCCTGTAGCCCATCCCAGCCTTGTGCAGGTCTACAATTTTATCCCTGATGTCCTTACACACCTCTCTGGTCTTCGCCATTGTGGAGAGGTTGGAGTCTGTTTGATTGTGTAGACAGGCGTAATTTATACTGGTAATGGGTTCAAAGTGTTGCAGTTAATACAGGTATTAAGTGGAGAACAGGAGGGCTTCTTAAACAAAAACTAACAGGTCTTTGAGAGCCGGAATTCTTACTGGTTGGTAGGTGATCAAATACTTATGTCATGCAATAAAATGCAAATTAATTATTTAAAAATCATACAATGTGATTTCTGTATTTGTTTTCTAGATTCTGTTTCTCACAGTTGAAGTGTATTTTTGTTATTTCTCACAGTCCAGGTGCTTTTTGTTATTCATAAAGCACCTGGACTGTATCTAAAAAATATATTTGCATATTTCCTTTTTAAAAACTAGACTAGACTCAAAGATGGCCTTGACCATTTCAGCTTTGGTGCTGTGTTGATCGTTGTTGTTTATTCATAACTAAGATAAAGGTCACCAGGTGTTTGGCCTCACCATTTACAGTACAACCCCATTTCCCAAAAAGTTGGGATGCTGTGTATAATGTAAAAAAACAGAATGCAATGTTTTGAAAATCATTTAAAATCTACATTAAAAAGAAAATAGTACAAAGACAAAATATCAAATGTTGAAACTGATAAATGTCATTGTTTCTTGAAAAATATATGCCCACTTTGAACATGATGTGAGCAACAAGTTTAAAAAAAGGTGGGACAGGGACAACTGGAAAATGCTGGAAAAGCTAAAATAAACAGAAACCAGGCAAGCCTAGTTCAGCCGGCCCACAATAGAAAGTGATGCCCTCTTGAGATTGGAACCCAGGTCGTCTACGTGGAAGGCTGTGTTGTTAACGACTACACCACAGAGCTGTACATTTGATGGGTGTCAGTATAGCCTCTTGTGTCTACCCTGAACAAATCCTCTTTTGCCACTGGCCATTTCAACAGCTAATTGGCCATTCCTGAATGATATTGATACAGTTTGATTGACTAACATCTCTTACTAAGTTTACCTCCACCACAAATAGCATTTATGAACTCTATGGCTTTTGCCAGTGTCCGTTTTAAAAGCGTATTAGCCAGTAATATGCTTTACCAGTATCTACTGACTTACTGGAATAGGCATGAATTGAGCAATCGCTAGGGAGTCTGCCAAAGCTATATCATTTCATGGCATAAGAATGTAATATTTTTTTTCATGGCATAACAACATACTTTTTTCTTTCATTCTTGAATGACATTGATACAATAACTATCAACAAAGGTGATGATAACATATTTTTCATCAAGTGAAAAGATGAGAGAATTGTGGAATGTACCAGAAATAATCACAATACTGTATAACTGTAGTTTTATAGCGGTCCACGAATAAAATTAAAACATGTTGTTGCTCTCAATAGATTCCAACTGAGGGTGTTCCATGTGAGAGGTCTTTAACCACTAAGCCACGGCATTACACGTTTCAGTAGTTGCTAGACACCACTGAGGATTGTGTTTAACTGACTAACGTTTCTTATGAAATTCACCTCCATCATAGCATCTATGAAATGTACTGTTTTTGCCACTGGCTGTTTTAACAGCATATTAGCCATTAACAGGCTTACTACTGTCTACTATCGTCCTAGGAATATTCATAAGAATTTAGGAATTGCTAGCGAGACTGAAGATTAACTCTTACATGAAAGAAAGTTGCACTATAACCGTATACAGTTTTAGTTAAGGCTTACTATAACGCAAATACTGTATGTTGTAGCCAGCAAATGTGTTTGTCTATCTTGACCCAAAAGGCAGTCACGGATGCATACTTCGAAAATCCACCAAAAACTGTCGCAATATAACCGTAAACAGTTTTTTAGCCAGTGAAGTTTGTGTCTACACAGAATAATTCATAATGCATACTTCCTTTTTTCCTGTGAGGAGATCCAAAGACGGAACCTATACGCTATTTAACAATGGACACTCAGTCAGTGAGTGCCATTTGCTCTTCTTGCAACAATTTAAGAATAATGTTTCTCAACGTAAAATTTCAGAGCATGGTACATCACCTATGGTACATAATATAAAAAAAGATTCATAGAATCTAGAGAAATCTGTATCCAAGGAACATGGCCGAAAACCCTAATTGAATTGCCCTGATCTACGGGGCCTTAGGTGGCCCCGCATTAAAAACAAATACGATATTGTAGTGAACATCACTGCATGGGCTCAGTAACACTTCCAAAAACTACTATTTTGGGACACGGTATATAACTGCATCCACAAATACAAGTAAATCTCTGCCATGGAAAAATTAAACTATATATTTAACTATACTTCAACAAGATCTAGATCCGTTTAAGCTCATTTAAGATGGACTGAGGCAAATTGGAAAACTGTCCTGTGGTCAAACAAATTTAGAAGAATTTTTGGGGAATCATGGATGCCCAGTCCTCCGGACTAAAGACAAGAGGGACCATCTGGCATATTATCTGCGCACGGTTCAAAGGCCAGCATCCATGACGGTATTGGGGTGCTTTACTGTACACATCTGTGAAGGCACCATTAATGCTGAACAATACAGGTTTTGGAGCTACATATGCTGCCATATAGACAACACCTTTTTCAGGGAAGGGACTTGCTTATTTTAACAAGACAATGCCAAACTATATTCAGCACATATTACAGCATGGCTTTGGAGTAAGAGTCTGGGTGCTAAACTGGCCTGCCTGCAGTCCAGATCTGTCACCCATTGAAAACATTTGGCACATTATAAAATGAAAAATACAACAGAGAACCCAAATTGTTGAGCAGCTGAAATCCTCTATCAAGCAAGAATTGGAATGCATTTCACTTTCAAACTACAGCAAATGGTCTCCTCAGTTCCCAAACGCTCACAGAGTATTGTTAAATGAAGAGGTGATGCAACACAGTGGCAAACAAGCCCCTGTACCAACATTTTTTAAATGTTGCGAGCATCAAACTTTTCTCATAAATGTGTTTTATGATTTGCACAGGATAAATGATTTGCATGTCATTGCATTCTGTTTATATTTGCATTTTATGCATCGTTTTATTAGCATTTGATGCAAATGTTTTGGAAAGGTGGTTGTAATATTTATTTGCCAAACTCCAGATTCCTAAGACCCTATAACCAACACAGGAGTGCATTTAATAATCCAGAAAAAAATATATAAGCACACATTTTATTGAAATGATAACTTACACTATTTTAGAAATATTTGTCAAATACCGCTCATGTTCTTCTAATGTTAGAGCTACAAACCGATGCTTAAGTATCATGTTATGTTAAATGCCAGAGTTACAGCCAGGTAGGCAGTCAAACAATTTATTAACCAAATCTTTGGTTCAAGCCATTCCCCCAGTTTTTCATAGATTTCCCAAGAAGACAGCAAACACATTCTCTCATGAAAAGCTGGACAGGATGACAGGCACAAATTAAGTGCCAATTACAATTGCTTGAGTGACTTGTTTGTTGATTAGCATAAGCGTCCACCAAACATTGGATTGAGACCCCCTTAATCAATTTCCATCATGCGTTTAAGACTTGTTTTAGGCCTGAGGAGGATGGGAACCTTGTGGAAAACACACATTTTCATCTGTTCTCTTTAATTTATTCTCCAGCCACAATATAAAAATGTCTTTGGCTTATAAACAGTACAGTACTAGACAGCTAAGATCATTGAAACCCAAACAGTGTATTATCTATTGGTCATCCCTCATAGTTCAGGAATGATGAGGTGGAGGGAAAGCTCATTAAAGGATCTAACTAATTCAGAATGGGGGTCATATCCCTGAATGTGCTGGGTCAGTAAGAATTCCTTGCATCGTAAGCACTGATTAGCTGACGCTTGATAAAAATCCTTATGGTGTCATCCACATATTTCATCGATGATTATGCAGAACTACAACCCTTGCAGTCTATCATGAACCCCAAGAGGTAAAGCAGGATGTACTTTATAAAGATGAAGTACAGTTCATACCAGGCAGTGTTGAACTCAACATGGGCATCAAAGAAGCCCACAACAGGGGCGGTAGCAGCATTCCAGCCGTGTAACCTGGCTCGGATCAGACCCTCCCTCTTATTGTTGCGAACAATCTTTACCAGGCCTGGGTAACGCTTGTTCACATATTGGTCCAGGTTGAACTTCAGCTCCACTGGAAAGACAAGAGAAAGAGAATCAGTTCTACTGGAAAAAGTATTGACAAATACAGCTCTGGACAAAATTAAGAGACCACCGGAAAATTAATGTTTCTCTGGTTTTACTATACATAGGTATGTGACTGAGTAAAATAACATTCGTTTTATTCTATAAACTACTGACAAAATTACCCCCAAATTCCAAATACAAATATTGTCATTTAGAGTTTTCATTTGTAGAAAACAACTGGTCAAAAAATCCCAACGAGGCAATGTTTTCAGACCTCAAATAATGCAAAGAAAACAAATTTGTATTCATTTTTCAACAACAAAAATGTTTTAACTTTTCACCCTCTGGCAGTCTGTCGCTTTGCTGTCCCCAATGTCTGTTGCTTGATATCAGCTCTTATGAACCGCCAACTTATACAATTTTCAGGACGGAAGCAACCTGATGCTCACTGTATTCTTCTACCAGTACAGCCAGAATTGAATCCTTCTTTTCCTCACTTAAAGCATTTATTTTCAACTCTTTTGTCATACCGAGCAGTTATTTTTTATTCAAATGACCTTTGAGGTACTACTTGTACAGTTTTTGCCATCCAGCTGGTCCTATTGCAAGAGGATATTGATGAACACAGCAGTGGTTTTTATACTTTTCCTCGTTGAATTAGATTTGGTTCAGGTAATCACCTAATCATTACCTCATTAAGTGAAATGAGGTGTGCCTGTGTTGGAATTTATCATACACTGGAATGGAATGGCTGCCATATATGTAGAGATGCTGATTTAAGAAAAATAAGGAGTGGTCCCTTAATTCTTTCCAGTGCTGTATATACTGTAGCTTGCAGAATGTGTTGCAATTTGGTACGCAAAAATCTATGTAGAAAATATGTTCGAAAAGAATGGGTTATGAACAACATGCAACAAAGTTCAGCAATATGATTAACCTAAAATAAATAAAGTGACTACAATATACAGTGGGGAGAACAAGTATTTAAAACTGCTGATTTTGCAGGTTTTCCTAATTACAAAGCATGTAGAGGTCTGTAAAAAATCCAGAAAATCACATTATATGATTTTTTAAATAATTAATTAGCATTTTATTGCTTAACATAAGTATTTGATCACCTAGCAACCAGTAGGAATTCCGGCTCTCAAAGACATGCTAGTTTTTCTTTATGAAACCCTCCTGTTCTCCACTCATTACCAGTATTAACTGCAACTGTTTGAACTTGTTACCTGTATAAAAGACACCTGTCCACACACTCAATCAAACAGACTCCAACCTCTCCACAATGGCCAAGATCAGAGAGCTGTGTAAGGACATCAGGGATAAAATTGTAGACCTGCCCAAGGCTGGGATGGGCTACAGGAGAATAGACAAGCAGCTTGGTGAGAAGGCAACAACTGTTGGCGCAACTATTAGAAAATGGAAGAAGTTCAAGAGGATGGTCAATCTCCCTCGGTCTGGGGCTCCATGCAAGATCTCACCTCATGGGGCATCAATGATCATGAAGAAGGTGAGGGATCAGCCCAAAACTACACGGCAGGACCTGGTCAATGACCTGAAGAGAGCTGAGACCACAGTCTCAAAGAAAACAATTAGTAACACAGTACGCTGTCATGGATTAAAATCCTGCAGCGCACGCAAGGTTCCCCTGCTCCCCCATGTCCAGGCCTGTCTGAAGTTTGCCAATGACCATCTGGATGATCCAAAGGAGGAATGGGAGAAGGTTATGTGGTCTGATGAGACAAAAATAGAGCTTTTGGGTCTAAACTCCACTCGCCGTGTTTGGAGGAAGAAGAAGGATGAGTACAACCCCAAGAACACCATCCCAATCGTGAAGCTTGGAGGTGGAAACATCATTCTTTGGGGATGCTTTTCTGCAAAGGGGACAGGATGATTGAACGGTTTTGAGGGGAGGATGGATGGGGCCATGTATCGCATGATTTTGGCCAACAACCTCCTTCCCTCAGTAAGAACATTGAAGATGGGTCGTGGAAGGGTCTTCCAGCATGACAACGACCTGAAACCCACAGCCAGGCCAACTAAGGAGTGGCTTCATAAGAAGCATCTCAAGGTCCTGGAGTGGCCTAGCCAGTCTCCAGACCAGACCCAATAGAAAATCTTTGGAGGGAGCTAAAAGTCTGTATTGCCCAGCAACTTCCCCAAAACCTGAAGGATCTGGAGGTCTGTATGGAGGAGTGGGCCAAAATCCCTGCTGCAGTGTGTGCAAACCTGGTCAAGAACTACAGGACACATATGATCTCTGTAATTGCAAACAAAGGTTTCTGTACCAAATATTAAGTTCTGCTTTTCAGATTTATGAAATACTTATGTCTTGCAATAAAATGCAAATTAATTATTTAAAAATCATACAATGTGATTTTCTGGCTTTTAGATTCCGTCTCTCACAGTTGAAGTGTACCTATAATAACAATTACCGACCTCTACATGCTTTGTAGGTAGGAAAACCTTCAAAATCATCAGTGTTTCAAATAATTGGTCTCCCCACAATAATTACAGTTTTATTATTGTAAAATCCTTCTCTCTCTCTAACTTTCATTCTCTCCCTCAAATGCTCATCCCCTTCCAAGAGATGAACATGGCTTTTAGAGTTGCTGTTGTCCCTGGATTTGATATCTTTGAGGTATACAAGCAATTCCACAAATGGCCCGACTGACTGGGCTTATGTAATAGCTGTATGGGGCAGATCACTGAAGTTCTCCACCCAGGTGGCTGACTGCTCTACTTCATATGGAGGGAGAATTATAAGGGCAGGGCACTTGGTGTGCACAGCTTCATAGATGGATCTTTGTTAGCACATACAGCTCTAAAAAGAGACCACTGCACCTTTCTTTCCTTACCAAAAATTTGCGGTGGTCTCTAAATTTGAACCCTTTTGTTCCTCACTCAACTTTTTTGGAAAGAAAAGAACAAGGTGTAGTGGTCTCTTAATTTTTTCCAGAGCTATATATCAACTGCTGAAAGACTCCTAGGCTAATCTGAATGTCTCAGTAAGACAGGGATGTCAAGTGTGTTCAGCACGTTTTAACAGAACGTTGGAAGCTAGTTTTGAGGCAC
Source organism: Esox niger (assembly GCA_016801105.1). NCBI lineage: Eukaryota > Metazoa > Chordata > Actinopteri > Esociformes > Esocidae > Esox > Esox niger. The sequence goes on along the minus strand of JACXGJ010000855.1, from coordinate 57,553 downwards.
TAAGCAACCAGCACAATAAAATCGTTAAGTGAACCAGTGAACCTAATCAGTAAAGTGAACCTAATCAGTAGGCCCAAATGTATTCCCCTGATCATGTGAACTGATTAGGAAAAAGTGAGCTATAATGATAGACCACACTCAGTGAACTGACCTCTACACTGTAATTTAACTGTTTTTCTCTCGGTCAGTCACATACTATAGTCAGGATAAACTGACCCTATCAAGTATTGAGGCTTTCACATGTAGGTCTTTGCACCTGCCTGTTGGCCTACATTTTGTGTAAAATGATCTCTGTTCATCTTTACCAGTATACTTTGGGAGCTGTGTGCAAAATCTGGCTAAAATGATGGAGCTAAAATACGATGAAACCCAACAGAGTGCAATGATGGCATTGTTGTTCTTTTTTTTTTGGGGGGGGGGGGGGGTTATAGGTTCCCCCCTGCTACTCAGCAAACAAATATAAATTTGGGATGCATCCACTGCACTTGAGAATTATGGAACAAGGAATATGTTTTAAAGGAATTGACAGTGCAACCAAGCAAAAAACAAATAACTATCCATCATACTGTAATACGGAATGAACACTTTGCATTGTATAGGGAGCCAGGGTTAAAACTCTAGGATTGCGGGAAGTTGTCACCTCTGTCTGGTATTCTTGCTGTGTTACCCAACTTTTTTAATACAAGGAGGTAAGAACTTATACAGTGGACATAAAAAGTCAACACACCCCTGTTAGAATGCCAGGTTTTTGTGATTTAAAAGAATGAGACAAAGATAAATCGTGTCAGAACTTTTTCCACTTTTAATGTGACTTATAATGTGAACAATTCAATTGAAAAACAAACTCAAATCTTCAAGGGGGAAAAATGAAAAATAAAAACCTTACAATAACCTGGTTGCATTGGTGTACACACCCTCTTATAACTGGGGATGTGGTTGTGTTCAGAATTAACCAATCACATCAAACTCATGTTAAATCAAAGTCATAACACACCTGCCATCATTTAAAGTGACAATGATTAATCCCAAATAAAGTTCAGCTGTCTGAGTTGCATCTCAGAGCAAAAGCAATGAGATATTTCCAAAATAATTTCCAAAGCATAAGATGTCCTATGGAACACAGTGAACACAGTCATCATTTATCTTGATCATCTGTCTTAATCATCTGTCTTCACTTGTGGATGGTATATCCTCTAACAAATCAAAAGTATGTTTTGGTGTTCCTCAAGGCCTGGTTCTGGGCCCTTTATTGTTCTCACTATATATGCTGCCTCTTGGAGATGTAATCCGGAATCACAATGTCAATTTTCACTGCTATGCTGATGACACACAGTTATATATTTCAATGAAGCATGGAGAAACCCCAAAATTAGCTAGAAGAAGCATGTGTTTCAGATATTAGGAAGTGGATGACCGAGAACTTTTTGCTTTTAATATTCAAGAAAAACAGAAATCTCAAGAGTTGCTTATTTTCATCTTCGAAACATTGCAAAAATCAGAAACGTTCTAACAAAAACTGATGCAGAAAAACAAATCCATGCTTTTGTTACATCAAGATTAGATTACTGCAATACTCTTTTTCTGGTTAGCCTGATAAATCAACAAATAAACTTCAATTAGTGCTGCACATGGCTGCTCGAATCCTAACTAGAACAAAAACATTTGAACACATTACTCCAGTACTAGCCTCTTTACACTGACTGCCTGTTAGGGTTAGGGCTGATTTTAAGGTTTTATTATTAACCTATAAATCAATACATGGACTTGCTCCTACTTATTTCGCTGAAATGATCCAGCCATACATAACTGCACGTAACCTTAGATCACAAAATGCAGGCCTTTTAACTGTACCTAAAATGTCTAAACAAACAGCTGGAGGCAGGGCTTTCTCTCATAGAGCTCAACTACTTTGGAATGATTTGCCAATTAAAATGCAGACTCAGCGCAAAGCTTCAAGCGTCTACTAAAGACTCATCTCTTCAGTCTGGTCTATGATTAAGTGTAGTCTGGCCCAGGGATGTGAAGGTCACCAGAAAGGCCTGATACTGGCCACCCTTGCTGTCTTGCCAGGTGGGCTCTCATCGCCACTGGGATGCCCTCCCTCCAATGCCATTCGGGGGCGGAGTCACTGGCTTGTTGTTGTCTCTCTGTTGCGCACTGGTGCAATTGGGCTGTACTCTGCTGGCAATACTCTGCCTTCATTCAGGATGATTGCAGTTGGTGGGTGTCCCTTTTGTTGATGCTTGGCAATGTGGGTGGATTGAGTTCCTGCCTGTTGGGCCCTGTCCGGGACCTCCCCCGGATAGGGCCACAGTGTTACTGGACCCACTGTCTCAGCCCAAAGTTCTTACACTGCTATATTATTCTGCTGGAGAAGTAGGGTCTAAATTTTCCCTGTCTTCTGTCGTTTTAAACTTAAGAAGACATGAGGTCTTGACCCACACCTGTAGTACCAGGCTTGAGTCGTTGTGGTCCCTGTCCAAAGTCCTACTGGTTTTGTTGCAGATCAAGACGATACCTGACGATTTCAACTGCCACTCTGCTGACCCCCCCCGTCTGTCCCTGTCTTTGTCCATCTGGTCATGCCTCCGATCTGGAGCAGGTTTAAATAGACTCTGGGCCCACATGTAGCCCACATGCATTGATTAACTATTACAATTTGGACTCTTAATATGTTCACCCGGCACAGCCAGAAGAGGACTGTTTACCCCTCGGAGCCTGGTTACTCTCTAGGTTTCTTCCTAAATTCTGGCTTTCCTAGCCACTGAAGTTCAACACTACTGTTGTTTGCTCCCTGGGGTTTAAGGCCATGTAAAAGGTCCCGGATAGAGGGAGGTCCCAACAACATTAAACGAGTTGCAGAAATGTCTGGCAAGTACTGGCTGTGTGATACATGTGACAACAATCAACCCTGTTCTTCATATGAATGGGCTATGGGGTAGGGTGGCGAGATGGAAGCCATTTCTTACAAAGAAAAACATCCAAGCCTGGCTGAAATTTACAAAAACAAACATCAAGACTCCCAAAAGCACGTGGAAAAAATGTGTTATGGTCTAATAAAACCAAGGTTAAACCTTTTGGCCATATTTCCCCAAAATATGTTTTGCGCAAAAACAACACTGCACAGCACCCAAAGAACACCATACCCAGGGTTAAGCATGGTGGTGGCAGCATCATGCTTTTCTTCAGCTGGAACCAGGGCCTTAGTGAGGGTTGAAGGAATTATGAACAGTTCCCAATATCAGGCAATTTTGGCACAAAAACTTCAGGCGTCCATTAGAAAGCTGATGAGGAAGTTTACATTTCAGCACGACAACGACCCAAAGCACACATCCAAATATACAAAAGCATGGCTCCACTAGAAGAAGATTAATGTTTAGGAATGGCCCCGCCAAATCCCAGACCTGAATCCAATTGAACATCTGTGGGGTGATCTGAAGAGGGCTGTGCACAGGAGATATCCTCGCAATCTGACAGATTTGGAGTGCTTTTGCAAAGGAGAAAGGGAAAATATTGCCACACCAAGATGTGTCATGCTAATAGACTCATAACCAAAAAGTCTGAGTGCTGTAAAAAAACGAAAGGTGCTTCAACAAAGTATTAGTTTAAAGGCGTGCACACATGCAACCAGGTTATTGTTCGTTTTTAATTTTTCCACATTAAAAATGTCAGTTTGTTTTTCAATTGAATTGTTCACATTATAGGTCACATTAAAGGTGGAAAAAGTTCTGACATGATTTATCTTTGTCTAATTTTCTTACATCACAAACACCTTTTTAAATCCATTGTATACACTACCATTCAAAAGTTTGGGGTCAATAAGAAATGTCCTTGTTTTTGAAAGAAAAGCAATTTTTTCATCCATTTAAATAGCATCATATTGACCAGCAATACAAAGTAGACACAAATAATATTGTACATGATTATTGTAGCTAGAATGGGCAGATTTTTTATGCAATATCTTCATAGGCGTACAGAGGCCCATTATCAGCAAACATGAGTCCTGTGTTCCATTGCCACGTTGTGTTTGCTAATCCAAGTTTATCAGTTTAAAAGTCTAATTGATCATTAGAAAACTTTTTTGTAATTATGTTAGCACAGCCTTCTTTAGACTAGTTGAGTATCTGAAGCATCAGCAATTGAGGTTTGATTACAGGCTCAAAATGGCCAAAAACTAAACGTTCTCCTGAAACGTATCTATTGTCTATTGTTCTATGAAATGATGGTTCTTTTATATGAAAAACTGCCAAGAAACTGAAGATTATACAAGTACAAAGCTGTGTACTCCTCCCTTCACAGAACAGCACAAACCGGCTCAAATGAGAATAGAAAGAGGAGGGGGAGGGCACAACTGAGCAAGAAGACAAATACATTAGTGTCCTGTTTGAGAAACAGACACCTCAACTGGCAGCTTCATTAAATAGTACCCGCAAAATACCAATCTCAGTGTCAACACTGAAGAAGCGACACCAGGATACTGGCATGGTAGACAGAGTTGCAAGGAAAAAGCTATATCTCTGACTGGCCAATTAAAAGAGAAGATCAAGATGGGCAAAATAACACAGATACTGGACAGAGGAAGATTGGAAAAAAATTATACAGGCAGACAAATGTAATTTGGATGTGTTCAGATCACAAAGAAGAACATTGGTAAGATGCAGACCAAATGAAAAAATGCTTTAGTGGTGGTGAAGTCGGAGATTTTTACAGGATAAAAGGGATCTTAGTAATCGGATCTCAACCATACTGAGCTGTTGTGGGAGCAGCTTGACCATTTACTACGTAAGAAATGCCATCAATCCAATCCAAAGTGCTTCAGGAAATTTGGGGTGAAAACTTTTCAGATTACCTCAACAAATCGACAACTAGAATGTCAAAGGTGTACAAGGCTATAGTTGCTGCTAATGGAGAAATCTTGGACGAAAGCAAAGTTTGAAGAACATAATTATTTAAATTAAAAATCATTATTTCGAAACTTGTCAATAACTATATTTCCTATTCAAACAAATGTAATGAATGTTTTCATGGAAAACAATGACATTTCTAAGAGACCCTAAACATTTGAACAGTAATGTAGAGCAGTGAATATATTTAAAACAAAAACAGTATGTATCTGTCTCTAAAATCATATTTTATCCAACAGGCCACCTATACATCTTGATTATGTTTAATCAACAAAACATTTGTAGTCACATGCTTAATTGTTAATTTAAGTTAAGTATATAAGTATTACAAGATTTCAATATCAGTATGTGAATAAATGAATAATAAAAAAACACTATTTTGTATTTTATAATTGTTGAATATTGTTGAACGTTTTATATGTATATTCAAGGCCAGATCTAGCCTTTTTGGTCCATTAAGTGTGACTTGGCTGGGAAAGTAAAGACAATGTTGCAATTAAAAGCAAGTTCAAAACTACGTCAGGGAGTGTCATGTGCTTTTCTAGCAACTAATTACAGTGGATATGGCATCACACAGTTGTTGCAGATTATGTCAGTACAAGTATCCTTGTGATGAAGGGTAGAATGCAGCCAGGAAGGGTGGCACCTGGTCAGCAACATAATGTTCAAGTCTTCCTGGTGTTCAGAACTTGATCAATTAGTATCAAGGGAGCTAACCGGTGCCAGTAAGAAATTCCCCACACCATTACACAACAACCAGCAGCATATGTGTTTTTGGTACGGGTTCATGCATCCATCTTACCACGCCAAATCATAACTCTGCCTTCAGCATGATACAACAGGAACAGCAATTAGTCATAGCGTTTCTACTCAGTTGACTGGTGATGATGATTACGTGTCTTCTGGAGCAGCTTCTTATTTTTAATGGGACCTGAGTGGTACCTGTGTGGTCATCTGCCGCAATCCATGACAAGGGTCGATCAATTGTGCGTTCTTCGATGCTCTTCTACTCACTACTATTGTCATGTGCCATTTCAGTTTTTGGCCCACCTGTAAACTGCAACATGTTTCTTGCAATACTTGTTTAACATTAACAGAGATGTTTTGCCTACAGGACTGTAGCTGGCTGGATGTTTTTTGTTTGTTGCATTATTCTCTGTAAACCCTCGACCAGGCATTGGCAACAGGCGGCCTGCATGTGGCCCCCGCCCCCTCCTTTTGTGTCCCTCGGATGAATTCAGAAAACAGTAAAAGGATATATACACAAAAAAATATAATTGAAAAATATAGATATTTATATACATACATATATATACACACACACACACATATGTATATATATATTAGGACAGAATATACCGTTCCCAGCTTGCTAACTCCTATTGGGTTGAATATAAATGTTGCCCCCCTGCCTGGCCGTAACCCACTAAGGGTGACGAGCAATCCTGAAAATAAACCTCTCAGTCTCAAAAACCAGTGTCACTCTGTCGCAGATAAAGGATATGTCACAAAGACAAGACAAACATCTTAGTCCCTGTGTGTGATTAATTATGCACCCAGCCAGCGTCTGTGCTGTACCTCTAGCCGTTTCTCAGAACCTCAGTCAAATGAGAGTGGACAGGCATAGCCGGTAAGAAAAGGTCAAGTAGCCAAGCCTGCATGTTAATAGTCTAGTCTCACTTGAGGGAACAGCTTATACATCTGCACAAATTATCATCACCAATCACTACCAATAAACAATGGGGTGTGGACTGCTGTGGTAAGGGGTAGGTGGGGTGGTATTTTGCTGCAGCTACCATTTCTGCCTACCTCGTTTGATTTAAATGGTTGCCCATTTAGGAGCCTCTGTGGGGATGTGGGCATGTGCCAATGTTGACTGTTCCTTGGCCTTATTTCAGGGTGTTATTTATACGCCTCCCTTCTGCACCAGCCTGGGGGACACAGGGACTGAGCCCAGCTCCAAGATCAAGTGATGAAGGGCCAAGTGTCAGTTGGAATCCAGTTCATTTTTCCTCGACTCAGAAAAAGACAAGGTGCCAGCGGTCGGGCTGAGCAGGTTCGGCCACCACAGGCCTTGCAGTTGTGGGAAGCGACCAGAACCCCAAACAGTCCAAATAAGACAGAACCTCCTCTCATTCTTTCTGGATAATTTTAAACTCATGTGTTAAAGATTACCCCACCCCCACGTGTTCTCTATCTACTTGCACTGGTAAATTCCTTAATCTCTATACACACACACACACACACACACACACAAAGTTTTTGTCCTCACATGAATAGAAAAAACACAAACACAGGAATCTCTGTCCTGGCAGGTATTTTGAATCAAATTCCCAATTCCATAACCTAATTCTAAAACAAACCTTAATTGTAACTTTTCCCTCTGTGTTTTTTGGGATACCCAGACACCATATTTAAGCTTACAACCCCATTGGAAGTACTTGTATTTGAGTACTTGTGTTCGAAGCAGATGATCATGGAGTAGCCTAATAAATGTGCAAAAACCAGTATGCAAACAGTGCCTTCGAACTTTCAAGACTGAAGGAGGAAACACTTCTAACTTAGCGAAACATCTCACAAACAGACATGCAGATTTATAATTTTTTTTGAAGTGATTGAATTTCAGTTAATGCGATATTAACAACGTATCCTAAGTATTATCCCTGTTATATCATCATCCTGAAATACACAGTACCATTATTTTAGTTTGAGACAGCTAGCATTTTTGTGTAGCCTAGCCAACTGTTCCATACCTTGTTTGCAATGGCTAAAGGCTACCGTGTTTAGGCTAACGTAATGTAACTATAGGTCTTTGTAGTAGGCTACTGTCCTTGATGTTCAGTCTGTATCATTTTTAAAGTTCAAGTTCTTATATCCAAGCTCCATATGCATCTCCAAGCTCCATATGCCAGTGCTGGACTTGATACTTGGAGCTTGATCACTGATCTACTCTACTTCTAATCTTTAGCCTGATTACATTTTTATTTTGTTATTTTTCAAATGCTTTAGCATAATATGTTGATTGATTGAATGTTAAGCACAGTACTGTTTGTTTTAAATACTTGAAGGCTGCATGCCACTATTAATTTTGTAATGTTAATATTTTTTTCTCTTCATTTATTACAGGCTACTGTACATGCCACTGTTGTTGTTTTTTGTTAAATTCATTGAACTCTGAGGAACTCATTCATGAACTGCAATGCATTTAGATTCACAGCCATCTATCACAAGAGTCCTATCACTGATATCGTTTTGAAACCCTACACAAGTATACATTTTCATGCCCAAGGAAGAATCATTTCATCAAGTGGTTAACAACATCAAAGGCCTTGGCCAGATCAATAAATAGATCCACACAACAAGGCTCAATTTATTTCCCATCTAAGGCTTTGAGGAGCTTGGTCGCAGTAATGATACATTGCTTTGGTGTGAAACCCGATTGAAATATGTTCAATATGTTATTATCAATTAAAAAAAGCAGCGGTATTCATACAGTCCCCTCCAAAAGTATTGGAATGGCAAGACCATTTCCTTTGTTTTTGTTGGTCACTGAAGACATTTCGGTTTAAGATCAAAAGATAAGTACAAGAGTTCAGAATTTCATCTTTAATTTCCTGGTATTCACATCTAGATGTGTTAAACAACATAGGACATATCACCGTTTGTATTAGACCATTTTCAGGTGAGCAAAAGTAAAGGAACAAATAATCTTATATTAAATAACATTTAATATTTAATGGCATAACCCTTGCTTGCAATAACTGCCTCAAGCCTGCGACCCATCGACAGCACCAAACTGTTGCATTCTTTATTTATGATGCAATTCCAGGCTTTTACTGCAGCTTCTTTCAGTTCATGTTTGGGATGTTTCTCCCTTCAGTCTCCTCTTAAGGAGGTGAAATGCATGCTCTATATGCATTTCTCTGTAAATTGGCAGACAAAATGTTTCTTTACACTTCTGAATTCATTCTGCTGCTTCCATCATCAGTTACAACATCAATAAATATTATGAGCCTGTTTCAGAAGCAGCCATGCACACCCAAGCCATGACATTACCTCCACCATGCTTCACAGATGAGCTTGTATGCTTCGGAACATAAGCAGTTCCTTTTTTTCTCCACACTTTGGCCTTTCCATCACTTTGGTAGAGATTAATCTTGGTCTCATCAGTCCATAAGATTGTGTTCCAGAATATTGCAGCTCATCTCTGTACTTCTTTGCAAATTTCTTCGAACAGTGGATTGTGAAACCTTCAACCCTGCACAATGGAGGTTGTTGGTGATGTCACTTACTGATGTCAGTCACATGTTCCAATAGTTTTGCTCACTTGAAAAATGGGTGGGTTCAAACAAAGAGTGGTATATCCTGAGTTGTTTAGCACATCTAGATGTGAATACCTGGAAATGAAAGCTGAAATTCTAAACTCTTGTCTCATACTCATCTTTTGATCTTAAACCCAAATGTCTTCAGTGAACAACAAAAACAATGGAATTTGCCTTACCATTCCCATACATTTGGAGGGGACTGTACTAGTGACTCGAAAATGTTAGCCAGATAGGACAGTTTAGAGAGGTCAATAATTATAAAGAATATTAGTCTCCACCTTTCTGAAGTGGTGTATTAAAATGTATTAATACAGGGATTTTGAGAATTCAAATGAAATACAGAAAACATGTCAGCTGACAAACGTAACAGCACTTTGAGTCATTGATATAAAAAGAGCTTCAAAAAATAAAAGGGATAAACAGGTAGATTGTTAAACAAAAGAAGCATCTGGAGAAGAAATCTTACCACTGTCACTGTTATCGTCTACAAGGATGATCTCCTTCAGAAGGTGTGCAGGGGTGTGGTTGACCACACTATGAACAGACCGCAAGATGACCGACAAGGCTTCATTGACGAAGATAAACACCACTGAGATCTGAGGAAGGTCTTCTGGGTATGTTAACTGCTTGCACCTGTAAAGTAATACATCACTGTTTTAGAGTTATGAAAAGCAATTTGTCAGTGAAACTGAGCTCCCATAATAAAAAAAACAATGTCTTGTTTAAATGTTTTAATTGTTTTCTGAACATTCACATTATACGGCAGACAATTATATTTTAATTTAATATATATAAAGACAAATATAATGAATATCACCCATATCTTTAAATTCTCAAGTGACAAGTCAAAGAAGATTGGTTGGTATGTGAAAACATTTAGAGAAATTAAATTTAAATGTATTAAATAGCTGCATTGAATAGAATAGAAGAATGATTTTTTCAAATGTACATACTATTTGTCCTCAGTAAATATAAAATAACAATTAATTATGAGAACCTCTTTGTTTTCCAAAATATCAGGATCATGTTTATTGCAGAAATCAGATTGTAAGAACAAAGGCAACAGTTAACATGCCATCCATGACAAAGAATGCACAACCCCTAGGCCAGTCAGTCATTTTGCATGCCAGATGTCTACTACAGGATGTATTATTCACGCATGTTGAAAAAAAGATTTGAGTAACAAATTTATGGAGCATATGCAACATTTTCTGTCAATAAGATCAGGATTTATAAACATGTGCCCATTATAACGCTACCATGTGGCTGATATGAAAGCTCATGCATGAGTTTTGACAGTGTTTGCAACATTGGTTACGCTCAGTAAGGGTTTTGCTAATTCTACAGAAGCATGAGTTTTGACAGTTGTTGCAACATTGGTTACGCTCAGTAAGAGTTTTGCTAATTCTACAGTAGCATGAGTTTTGACAGTGGTTGCAACATTGGTTACGCTCAGTAAGAGTTTTGCTCATTCTACAGTAGCATGAGTTTTGACAGTGGTTGCAACATTGGTTACGCTCAGTAAGAGTTTTGCTCATTCGACAGTAGCATGAGTTTTGACAGTGTTTGCAACATTGGTTACGCTCAGAGTTTTGCTCATTCGACAGTAGCATGAGTTTTGCATTTCAAAACCAATGTTGCTTCATAATATTAGCAATTTCCTTGATACATTTCTATACATTTATATGCTAGACTACTTAAATTCATAGACTTTGGTCAAACACTATAGCCTCACTGTAAATGCAAGATGCATCCCTGTTCTGTCCGTAACTAAGTATTAGTTGGAGGGGAGAGGCAGATGAGGTGCAGAGATAAGAGCTGGGGATGAAACTAACACAGGGCACCTTCTCTATCCTTTCACTACAGCCTACACAGCCAGTTTATCCCTATCCCCCCATCTCCCTATTCTCTCTACAGTCCAGGAGTTGAACTGGAGAAAACACCCTCACTGCCACTGATTAGACCTCTCACACCGACGCCATGGTAACTGGAACTGTGGAGCAGTGATTCTAGTGATTGCAATCCGATTTCATGTAGCCGTTTGCAATGACCCAGTTAATGAAATGAATAGCACAAGACCACAGTTATATTTTTTAATTTACACAAGCACAAAAACAGGCACCATACAGTAGCATTACATTTTTATGTGGGTCTTAGCCTGTTCGACTTTTTCATTTCCATTTCCTTAGTCCCCTTTTCAGTAGAATAAAGCTTTCAAGGCATCTAAAGGTAAAGCTGGTCACACTTAAACAGATTCCTGTAGCAACCATGACACACAATCTGGTAAACCATCCCCCACCAGCATCCCAATTGTATTTTTCCATCTGCAATTCCTTCTGACTTCAAACTCGACGCTTCCCTTGCTTGTTATGCACAATAGTGCTATTTTGTTCTGCGGTTATCATACATTTCGGAGCTGTTCTGTCTTATTCCATGGCCTTAAGCACAATTTAACATTCCCTTATCATTCATAGCATATGTGAATTGGGCCTGGATCAGGTGTTTGAAAGTGATTTAGAAAAAGACACATTTCTGATGACATAGACAATATCCTTCGACACTGCAATTTTTAAATATTATTTGTCTATCCAATAAAACCCACAAGATCAATCTGTATGCAGACAATACCATTTTGTCTATTTTTTTGCCACTGCCACAACTGTACAGAAATTAATTTGTTTCTAAAACTCTTACTAAAGAGGCATTTTTGACATTAAGCACACCAAATCTGACGTCTATAACAATTTTTTGTATGTGTTATTACAGATACAACAACATTCCGTTAATATATATATTTTTTTTATAGCACATTCATGTCATTATATCCAAAAGCTAATATTTAGTTTACCTTCTTAGAGGCATCAGTAGAATGACAGCACACTGTTATCCTTATGGCCGACCTCAGAAGCATACTTCTTCCATCCTAGTGTTACTCAATAAGCCAAAACAAAGTCTATTGATAAATTGCTTGCACCCAGCCCCATTTCCCACACTGGCTGGTGAGCGGATTAGGACAGCTCAGTAGTGATGCAGCCTACTTCTGAAACTGGAAAAGAGCTGAATGTGATGAAGGGAATCTAAACTATCAAGTGCATTTGCTTTACCAAGCAGGCCCGTTACTATCTTCTTCTCACTGAGTTCAATTGTGTATGATGATCCCCACAGGGCAATATTCTAAAGATGAAATCATGAAGTTGTTGATAATTTCATTGTAATTTTGTAACATACTAACAAGCCATCCTCCACATCAAACTAGTTGATCGTAATGTACTATAACATAAAAGGGGCTATGTATGAATAAAATGCAGTAAATGAAAAGTCTAATGTATTTTCCCTTCTATAAAGCATTCATAGCTAAGCTCTACATGGTCATATCCATGTAGTTAACCACTGAACTATAACACCAACATAAGAGCTGGCGACTGCACGGTTCTATCTGCGAAAAAGCTAGCCTGCATTTCCCAGCTAATCACCAACAGATAGCTAGCAGACGATCACAGGTAAATAAACCATACCACAGCTGTCTTAAGAACTTGAAAACTGATGACTGAACACATTGTGATGGAATTAATGCAATTCTCTTTAAGTCTTATGGACACAGCAAAACGGCCTTGTTGCCTAATAAACTCACTCGAAAACAAATCATGTGTGGGGCTATAATGTAGTAGGCTACTCATCCCCCACATGGCAGGGGATAAGTAGGCCTCTGTTAAGGCATTCCACCAAGAGCTGTTCACGATTTAGTCTGTGTATGAGATGGGAACAAGAGACCTGTAGAATTATGACAAATGACGTTTACAGCAATTGGTTGCCGGTAGGGGTTTTGCATTGTATGGGAAATGTTGATTCAATACATAAAATTTATAAAATACATACAATTTGCTATTTTGATTCTATGACTGAGTGGTCATGGCTAGAATTTATTTATTAGTCACCTTTATTTAAACAGTCAGTTAAATTGTCATGTTCAGTACCACCTGGCCCAAAACACTAAATCTTAAGAGGACAATACACAGAACGAGTACATGGTGAAGTGTGGTAAAAAACGTATAATATAATAAATTATAAATAATGTCAAAATGTAGTGTCAATTTTTTGTCAATTAAAATCCCATCACTGTGAGGTGTAACATTTAGAGCAGGCTACAAACACAGTATACTTGTGAGGTCCAACTATACACGTACATCTCAAATCATTTGAATAGCGTAAAAGTGAATTATTTTCAGTAATTTGAATAAAAACTTTTCACCTTCATATATTCTAGATTCATTACACAGAGTGAAAAATGTCAAGCCGTTTCAATCATGATGATTACGGCTTACAGCTCATGGATATAAAAAATCCAGTATTTCAAAATATTAAAATAAAATGGATAATAAAAAACATACATGTCCACATGAGAAGATCTTTAATCAGCTTTTTGAGATTCTGTAGACTACTTGAAACATTTTCCTAAAAAATAACTTGAACCCATAAACTAATCTTATCCCCCAACCCTAAAACAAATTTTAAAAACTAAACCAAATATTACCTTATTTTTTTGTGTTGACTGATCAAATTTGCTCACATCCCTGATTAACTCTTCTTAGTAAACCAAATAACGACCACACCTACAAACCCTCTGGTGCATTTGTTTCTCTTCAGCACTGACTGTGTGTAGGAGTCTCACAATATTTAATTGGTAGAGAGGACAGGACACAGAGAAAGGATGCGTTCCATCTTGTAGACAGACAGACACACAGACACACACACCCTCCAAGACGACCTAGACCCCACAACGCTCACTGAGAACAGTGTTTTCACGCGTGAGTTTGTCCATCTCCTGCTTTTCTTTGTCAGCAGTTCATCTGCTATAACGCCAGGGCTTCCGGATATCTCACCAGATGAGCACAAACTGCAGAGCAAATGAATTAGACTGCAGAGTGTGTGTTTTAGTCAGTGAAACACATTTACCCTGAAGGGTAATGACATCAACCTTATGTTGAACACCTACTGTGCCTTTGGAAAGCATTCATGTTCACCACATTTTGGTTTAATGGACTTTATTTTATAATGATTTTTTTTTTTTTATACTTGTGCCAATTTATAGAAAATTGCTATTTTTACATTTTTTTTTGTTTAGCATTATTTAACCAGGCAAGTTGATTAAGAGCATGTTCAATATGTTTCAGTCCAGGCAATTTTAGAACATTCACAGAATTGTCCTGAACCTACTCCAGCATTGTTTTGGCTGTGTGCTGTCAGATTTGAAAGCTCAATCTTTGCCCCTGCCTGAGGTCCAGTAAACTCTGTATCAGATTTATTTTTCAAAGGACCTCTGTATTTTGCTCTGCTCAGCCATCTATCAGTCCTGACCAATCTCCCAGTTCTTGCTGCTGAGAAATGTCCCCACAGCAATATACTCCCACCATGGTACGGATGGTAACAGCCAGGTGACGAGCAGTAACTTAATTTTGCCTGATATGCGCTTTTCCTCATGATTTGAGAGTCCTTCAGGCAGCATGCCTTTTAATCAGGCGTGGCTTCCGTCTTGTTAGTCACCATTGGGTTCTTGTCACCTCCGTAACAAAGACTCTTTGTGCCCTTTTACAGTACTTAGTTTGGCCAACAGCCAGTCCAATAGGAAGAGTCTTGGTGGTTCCAAATACCTCCATTTCATTATCATGGAGCCCAGAATGCTCATGGGAACTTTCAAGGATTTAGAGTGTTTTTATAACCTTCCCCAGATCTTCTGGCACACTTTTAGTGTTGTATAGTATACCAAATTGTCCATACTTTTTCAATACCCACACCCAAAATGATTCGGTACCGAAATGTTTATGACATTTGGTACTTACATCCAAATAATTTATGTAAACTAAAACATCCACTCTAGGTTAATCAGCTTGAAAGAGGTAAAAAGAAAAAATTCACACAGCAAAAATATTTCACAACAGTTTTCATACTATCCACCATCCCGATCTGCAAATTATATAGAAATGGCGCAATTTTTTTATGTTTAATCATTTACAGTACCGTTCAAAAGTTTAGGACCCATGTTTTCAAAATATTTTGTTTTCATAATAAACCATTTGTCCATTAAAATAACATTAAACTGATCAGAAATACAGTGCAGACAATGGCCGATTTTCAATGGAATATCTACATTGGCATAGAGAGGTACATTATCAGCAACCATCAGTGTTGCAATGGCACGCTGTGTTTGCTAACCCAAGTTAATAATTTTAAAAGGCTAACTTGATCATGAAAGAAACCTTTTGCGATTATGTTAGTACTGCTGAATATGTTTGTGCGGATTAAAGAAGCAATAAAACTTTGACTAGCTGAATATCTGGAACATCAGTGTTTGTTGGTAATTTTACAGGCTCAAAATCACCGAAACCAAAGAACTTTCTCCTGAAACTTATCAGTCTATTATTGTTCTGAGAAAAGAAGGCTATTCTTTGCCTTCACAGAAAAGCACGAACTAGCTCTACCCAAAATAGAAAAATAAGTGGGATGTCCCAGTATACAACTGAGCAAGAGGACAAATACATTAGATTCTAGTTTCAACATCAACAGCAAAGAGGCGACTCCGGGATGCTGGCCTTCTAGGCAGAGTTCTTCCTCTGTCCAGTGTCTGTGTTTTTTAGACCATCCTAATATTTTCTTCTTATTGGGTAGTTTGAAATAAGGCTTTCTCTTTGCAACGCTGCCTAGAGTCACCTCTTCAGTGTTTCGCGGGTACCTTAAATGAAGCTGCCAGTCGACCTGTGAGGACCTGAGTTTGGCACTGGGGTTTCTATCCATTTTCATACTCACCGAAAAATTGGGTAAAAACACTGGCCTTTCATAATCTAGACACTTGTCATCTTAGGTCTGGACTACCAAAACTCACTTTAATTTGGGCTTCCTGCAACTACAGACCATGGTGCCTGTTTATGGAACAGTAACGTGAACTCCCCATCCCTACATTTAGGCAATCATCCAACCCTACATCCAAACCCAATTGCTTTTTCTGCAACATCTGATGTCTTGGCAAAACCACTCCCATAGCATTAGAGGGAAAACATTTCAGAATAAAACAGGTGTTAGTCAAATCATTTTTGAATGTTTTAAATAAATCTTTTAAGTAAAATATATACAATTATAAAGGCTTTACAAACATATTCTTCTCATTAGACTGCCTTAACATGCCGCTCCAATACACTAGTATTTTTTCTACAAACATACACAGTATAGTTCATAATCAAATAGGGCTGTTTTAATTTGCATGCTTTTCATTTTACTCTTGAAATACATCCAATTTTATTTCTCTGCAAATACGTTTTTTACATTGTTGTAGCTCTCATATTGCCTCTTTCAATCATCTATACAGGCATTATGAGCACAAAGCCTTATCTGGCAATCAACACAAGTGAATCGTAATGCAGCCTTTCCCCCCTCCATTTATGGGGGCCAAGTTAGGGATCCTATTTAAGTCTATGAATATGGTTACCATAATAACAGCAGCCAGAAGGGGCAAGGGCAAGGAACAAAATTTCAGTTGAGTTGTCTTTGGCCAAATTCATTGAGGTTGTCAAGGCAGCATATTTAAAAAAATCACAAAGCCTTATACGTGTATCTGTCTGCAAGAACGTTAAGGCTAATAGTTCCATTATAGTATGGACTAAGCAAGCCATCATCATTTGACCTGGAACAAGATATGACAGAAACAGAGCTCCAGATTAAGACATTCCCACTCACATTCCCTATTTGGCTGGCCCGACTGGTTTTCACAGCCACATTATTCACTAGCTGTGAAATTTCACATCAAACTGAGATTACCTGTACTGCATAGGAAATGTGGAAGAAAACCTTTTCCCCATGGGGAAGTATTTTCTCAGAAAGATTATCATTTTCCTTGTAATTTCGCAGCACTGTTGAAGAGATATACGTGTACTGATCTTTCAAAATCAGGTTGTGGCTACCTGTAAGTCCTGCGGTTGCTTTATATTCACGTTATCACATACAGATACTAAAGGAGGACAACCTTTTGGAAAACAACCTCCAATATCTGGTGCATTGCTTCAGCAAAGTTTCCAAGAACAAAGCTTACTGTCCTTAAACTCAGAGTAGTTCAAACAAGACAGCAGACACACGTATAGAGCCTGAGACGGGGGGACCGCAACAAAGAACCTATTTTTAAGAAAACTTTCTCAAGCTGACCCAGAGTTGATTTTAAATGTGGATTACAAATACATTCTTCAGTTAGGAAGAAGAGTGAGTAGGTTTTAGTTGTTGATTGGCAGGACTGTTTATGTAGGAAACCAACTTCCTACATACAGTGAAGGAAAAATGTATTTGATCCCCTGCTGATTTTGTACATTTGCCCACTGACAAAGAAATGATCAGTCTCTAATTAAAATTGTAGTTTTATATTACAGTGATAGACAGAATAACCAAAATAATCCAGAAAAACGCATGTCTAAAATTTTAAGACTGAAACGCATACCTGTCCACTTTTCTGATCAGTTGTTTGTCATCCATTTTCCCCATGCATAATAGGCCCATCAGTTACCATTGTTGGTATGAATGTTTTAATGAGTCAATACACCCAATCCATCCCCAAAGATGAATCTATTTCTTATTATATCAATTCAAAGACAGAATGGTCACGCTGTCAAGAATTGAACCTCTGTGTTTCGTTAAGATTGGACGCTACCATTAGGCACAACACAACGTGAGTCATGTAGCAGCTGTCATTTATTTCAATGGAGTCATTCCATAATGGTTGACGGCGGATGGCAATGCTGAACACTTGATGGCTGCAGCGCAGCTTCTAGGTAAGCCTTTGCAGAGTGACAGAACATGGTAGAATTTTTGATATTTCAGTAAAACCTGATGATCTACAGGTGCTTTACATTCTGGTTCTAGTAGGTATTTAAATAATAATACTGACTGCTCTAGCTCTCTCGGGGTACTCCAAACCACTCTTTGAATCACACCCCAAACAAATAACTGCTTTGAAAAGTACTGTATGCCTTCAAGGGGTTTTTACAAAGCCAGAGAAAATTACTGAACCTAGTTATGTTGCAGTGTCATAGCAGAAAAGAACATCATTGATAAACGTCCAAAGGCTCTTTTGAACAAGGAAAATCATATCTACTGGATTTTGCAATCGGTGAAACACAGGACTCGGAGTGTGCAATGGAAGTAGATCATCGTTGTGAATATAAAGCAACTTCCTAATTGTCACCACTAGAACAAAACCCCACTGGAAGGATTTACACTATGAAGTTGAGAGCAGTGGATACTGAATGGGGTAAAAGGGCTTTGTCCCTGGAATTTACTTAACTTTTTCTAACAAATCCATCATTTGACAATGAACTGGTAGTTGGATGTACTGTAGTAATAGGTAAAATATTGGAAGTAATTTAAGAATGATCTATATCAAGTTCATACTGAGACACAGACTGTTTTTGTTCGTTTACAATGTTCTTAGCTTTCTGTGCTTATGTTTGTTACTGGGAGTTTGGGCAAATTGTGTTCATCTGACAGATCAGGGTGTTCATTACTTTCAGGCTAGAGATATCCGCTTTACCTAACCTGTTAGCAATGACTTTTTATAGACGTCACTATCCCCATATAGACTCCTCAAATCTTCCTTTCCACTAAGTAGTTTAATAGCTGGTTTTATTAATTAGTAACCAAGCTTTTTACTTGTTACCCCTTCCTCCCTCCCTTTTTTCATTGACATTTTTTCTCTCAGATTAAAGGTAGAACAAAGCAGTAGTGAACTAAATTAATTGATATCCACAGCAAAGCCCAAAGAAGTCTCGGGCCATCAGGTTTTCGCCCTGCGTCTCTGTCAGTCTGTTTTTGTTCTCTGACACAGTGTGATCTAACTGCCAATGGCAAGGCTTATTATCCCACAATCATTGTATTACAGATGTAGTTCCACTTTCTAAATATAAAATGTATTTAAAAAGACCATTAATATTCCCACTGGGATCTCCACTGTCTCTTTCATAAGAAATACTGCCGCACTCTCTTTTATTGCATTATTAACTAGCCTACCGCACCACGATCAACATCATCTCTGGCTTCCTGTTACAATGTATTTTTATGTAAGGATAACTGGTGTCTTAAGCAATTTCCTTTGAATGGATGTTGTTGCAGGCTACAGTGACCGAGCTACATAGACAAGCCAAAGTTAAAAGCCATTTAGGACATTTCACTTTTTGATAAGATTTGTGGTTTCCCACCACAGCTGTTTTAATTACTCAATGTACTTTCAATAATATCTGATGTAATTTGTCTGATGTCTTTTTGACATCTTGATCTAGGCAAATAATAAGTCAATTGACTTTGTTCATCCATTCTTGGAGAGCAATCCAGATAAAGTTGTATCCTTTGTCATGTTTTGTATATTCAGAGATAGCTTGGTAGAACAGCCATGCAACTCAGTATCAGCACAGTATCAGTACACCCTAATCAATTAAGTAGTTATCAGCAAAACAATATTATCAAAAAAGTCAAGCATAAGTTCACAAAGGCAACATGGCAGAGGTAGAAGTGAATGTTGGCTGCACAAAGTAAATGAATAAAACATCCTAAATCAATAAAGTCCAACCTACTGTTTTGGTCTGTAGTCAGGGATGCTGCGGTCCAGTGAGACACGGTCACTGAGCAGGGCATTGTAACCGTATTCCTCATACTTCCCCTCCCCGTCAACATGGCTATCTTCCCCGAGAGTGGCAGCTGCTCCTCCCTGACCCAGACCCCCAGGGCCCTCCACAAGCCCCATGGGCTTTGCCAGTCCTAGAGGAAAAACAACACACCCAGACATACACACACACACACACACACACACACACACAGACAGACAGACACACAGACACACAGACAGACAGACAGAGAGACAGACAGACAGAGAGAAAAAGACAGGGATTGATAGGTGAGAGGAGAGGCCATGCGGAAGGACAGCTGATTGGCATTCATGGACTGTGAGGATCATGGGGAGTGGCAGTGCTCAGACTCAGCAAGACTCCACAGGGCTTCATTACACTGTCTGTCCATATAAAGGTGCTGTAAATTCCAATCTCAGCATGGCTTTTTTAAGAAAATAGCTGGGAAGTAAAAAGATACAATATCATGGTTCAATTTATATGTTTACTTTGGTTTAATCTAATTCTGATCATCTCCCACAAATACAATACTTGAATCAAAAGTCAGTCCTGTTTGAAAAGCGCATGGACGCATTCAAAGTGATGAATGCAAACAAGGAAAAAACACTTCCCTCCGCTTTGTGTTATAAAAAAATCATTATGTGTAAATGTATTTAGCAAATAAAGGTCATTCAGATTCTGAACTTAAATCAGAATCACTTTGATGCTTTTATTAAGTTGAAAGTACAATTAATTTGGCAGGCTATTACACATTTCCACTGTCTGACATTTTGAAAGGGGAAAGGAATGAATGTACACAAAAGGTTATCCGAAATGACAAAAGATTTAAACTAGACGGACTTCACTTCCTTGGAACATAACTGCATGTCAGCTGCATGGAAATGTGTTAATTGATCTGAAAACGTAACGTATACCGACCAACACTGACGGGCAAAGATACAACAACATCTTTTATTAAATAAGATACACTTAAAATAAATGTATTTGGTATAAAAAAAACTACAAAATATAGCAACCACACTATGTATCAAAATAAACTGCTATATTTTTCAAATACTAAACATTCTAATACAAGGGCGCATCATATCACTTCACAAACCCTCCATCTTTTGTCCTATTTGATCCATTCCATCACCATTACACTGACTCAGCTGATGAAGTAGACAATGTTTGATAGCAACAGCTTTTCTCTTCCTAACGAGTCATGCGATAAATCTGACATATGCAACCAGTATACCGATAAAAAATTCACACATCCCTGTGATCACCCAGAAGAAGGTTAGTTTTAAAGTAACCAACAGATTTATGTTTAACTAACAGTTTTCTAATGACTCATAATTGTATCCTAATTTAGTTACTTGATTGGTGTTTGGTAGTGAAGGGCCTACTTTGCATCAGCAACAATGACTCAATGACAAAACACTAACTTATAAGAAAACTGAGGCACATGTGTATGTATGTAACCATTTACAATATATCGTGGCATTATAATGTAATGTTGTACAACACCGAAACACTAACGTTAACTATGAGGGCTACTTCTCGGGTCAAATAGTAAGCTAGAACATTGCATAATTGGTAAACGATTTAGCTTAGGCTACTGAAACAAACACCAAAACTCAACATGAACTGTTACATTTTCTTTACAATTTATGCTAAAAATCAAATACTTATGTCATGAATTAAAATTCGTATTAATTATTAAAATATCATACAATGTGATTTTCTGGATATTTGTTTTAGAATATCGTCTCTCACAGTTGAAGTGTACCTATTGTAAAAATTACAGACCTCTACATGGTTTGTAAGTAAGAAAACCTGCAAAATCAGCAGTGTATCAAATACTTGTTCTCCCCACTGTTGCTGTCCAGATAAGAGGGGCTAATATGCGTTTTATACTGTAGTCTAGTGTAGCAGATATTGTCCTTGGTGCATAAATGAAGAAAACAATATAAGATGGCAGGATTCTGTTTAGATTTACATAGGCTACATTTAGATGCCGGCGGTTATTGTGATATGTTAACATTGTATGTATATTGAACTATATTAAGGGCACTGAAAACTTCCATTTATTTAATTAATTAAAAGTCAAGCACTGTCCAGAGTTTGCAATAAAACAAAATATGTATTTACCATAATGCACTGTTTATTAAACAGATAAGTGTGTAATAAGGGCAAAATTTGAACACATTCTAAAATTGCAATTCAACGCGAATAACTACAGAGGATTATGCAATTAATCTCTATGAATTCTTTTAATCATTTGACAGTACTACTTAAAAGCAAAAAAAACTATAAGGAGTTTTACCAGTGTTTTTTCAGCAGTCCAACATTTCAAAATAATTCTGATTCTTCATCTTTCCACAGTTTTCAAAATGCCTAAATGTAGTAAATTCCCAATATTGCAAATCCAAATATTCCTCTCAAACTCATTACTTGGCAGTGTGAAGGTTGTGGAATCACATTCTCATGGTTAAAGGAGACAGTTTCTTTTCTTTTCTTAGCTAACAACAACAGCTGGGAACAATTGTAAAATAAAGTTTGGTTAACTTCAGTGGGTGAGGGCTAATTAGCTTGTATTATTGAACCTTCTGGATGAGATAGTGATTTCTGTGATAGGTGACATTATATTAGCTAAAGTAACTCCCATCGGGATGTAGGGCAACACACTTGTAGGCCTGATGATCAGAAACAAGGAGTCAGCTTACAAGGACATGTTGTTATCCTGAAATCGCTACTTGCTATGTGGTGTCAGGATAATAACCTATAATCTTTTGTTCCTTGGCGTTCACATAAACCAAGACATCGTCACCATCTTTGTCAAGAAGGCGCATCAGTGAATACTTAAGGCAATTAATTACATAAATCCCAATGACATGTTTCCTAAATAAATTGAAATTAGTTATTGTTTCGGCTTGGGTAACCTGTTCAGAACCTCTGAGACAATATGGATAATTAATGGCAGGTCTAGATCAAACAGAATCTCAGAAAGGTCAGACAGGATCCTAAAACAATTTTAGACCAGTGCTGTGCATGGTATAGTAAAGGGCAAAGCAACAGGGCTGTCTATTATCTGTCATTTGACATTTGTTGCAAAAATTAGAGGGTATCAGGGAAGATCCTATGTAATATGGTTTCAGATGTATTTATTAAGCCTTTGGATTACATAAGACAATGTCTAGACTTGATTTAACAGGTACAAATATACTCCCAAGCTAATCGCCTACAATATACTGCCTTGTTCCGCCTCCCATTTTGTCCTGATGGTATCTGTTGAGGTTAGAGTGACAATAATACAACATATGTTATATAGACTAGACATAAATTAGCTTGAGGTGGTGCACATTTTGAGGCATCTGTCAAACAATGAAGGTCTTGCATTTTATATTGATGGAAAATGTTTTCTGACAGTGTCTAACCTGTAGGTATTTGAAAAAGATTCTGGGAGGTTCCTAGGTTTTATCAGCAAATCAAAGGAGTTTACACATAGATTACCTATGGTGTGTATCCCCTGGTTTCACTACTGTTCAAATGCAGTATCAAGCTTAGAAGGGGCAAAAGAGGGGTTTCTCGCTATGGTGTGAGGGAATTACTTTGGTCTAAGGACAAAATTTGCCTTAATCTGCTTCCAGATACAGACTGCACTATGTATAATGGGATTATGATTATAAAGTGATTTCTTCAGGCTAATAACATACATGATCACAGCGCCAACAGAAAAGACTGTTAATCCTGTTTCTCCATTCTGATCCAGGTGGGCCATGCAGGAGCATCATCAACCCAGTTATCCCTCCATTTTGAAATTTAAAAGGTGCTTTTTCTTAACCTGTGTTTCATAATCGCTTGATAAAGAGGTTAATAATTGTGCCCAATTGGTTATAAAATTACTTTGGTATGAATATGAAGATATTCTGGAAAAGGTAAAGCTGTGACGTCATGCACCGGCTCGCACGCTCAACAACAACACCGATCTGGCAAACGCAACCCACTCCCTCAAACAACACCAATCCGACAAACGCAAGATCACAATCACCCCACAGATCACAATCACCGGAATTCTAGTCACCAGTTTACTCACCTGGTATTCATCAGCACCACTACTTAGTTCCATTCAGACCACACTGTCTTTGTGAGGTATTGTTTCGCAGTCCAGCAACAGTTGTTGAGCATTTTGTCTTCTCTTACTGACAATGTTTTTGCCTAATCCTCTTATACCTTCAATCCAGATATCCTGACATGGACCTATTGCCTGTTCCCTTATCACGACCATTGCCCTACTTTTGTACCTTTACCTGCACTGGTTGGATGTTCTCGGTTTTTGACTCATGCCTGTTCTTACTGACCATCCTCCTGGATTTACGCTCTGTACTGTTGCCTCTAGTAAACTGGTGCTCTGCGCATGAATCTTTATCTGCCTCCTGGCATTGAAAACTCCACAGGTATAACAAACACATCATGATCCAGCCAACTTCTGCATTTTTATAGAAAACTGACACAATTGAGGTATATCACAAAAAGAGCATGATGATTTCCCTCGTATATATTTGTTTCGTAATGGCATCGATGTGTCAAATTTTGCTTCATCTAAATCCTAATACAGGGCTCCACCAAAGTTTAATCAAACAACTCAAATTTCATTTCTTACTCTGCTGTTCATGCGCGCACAGATTGTTAGGAAGCAGTAATCCCCAGGTTTCCCCTCTTCCTTCTCTTGTGATTGCTAGTGATAGATGCACAAGCCATGCCTTTTTAAATTGTGCCTGGCTGACAGCATTAACATACCAGAATCAGAAGCTCACAAACCCAATTACAAAAAAGTCTTAAACTGATGTTATTTTTTATTTTGCTGTCACTATAATAGTTTTAGCAATTGTTTTTCTTCATTATGTTACTATATTGTTTTTCAGTTTTATTAGTGCATTTCTGTTTTGGATATTCTCTCATGCACAGTGACATTGTGGAGGCTTAATATTCCTGTCATACTTCCAGTGTGGTCTCCACAGGAAAACCATGTTGCATCTTCTCAACAGATGGACAGAAACAGCAAGTAAACAGTGCATACTAATGCAGATCTAGGGTCAGACATTTCCCCATAAGCCATTGCAAGCAAATCATGTTTCTTAAACTCCTTGAAATTCTGGGAGATTTGCCATTGGAGATCAACAGTTGGCTGTTGCAAAGTGTCACCTCTCACGAGAGGGATCACATCAGGGGCAATTCAGTGTGTATCTGACACCCTGGGTGGGGTTCACAAGCATTATAGACCCAGTCTGAATCCCAATTGCCCGCTCAAAGGCAATCTAAGAAGCAACTGAAAATGAATTCTGTAGTGCCTTTCTCTGCGTGAGACCTGAACAGCCTAACATCCCTGCAGTTTTGTTTTCCACAGTCTTGTTGTTTGTTTCCCCTCAATTCTTTCTTCTTGCTGGCTGATAATTATATTCATGGTTGAGAGGATACACTCACATTGAGCGCAGGAAGTTTGTGTTCAGCCTGACAGTTGAGAGATATTTTAACATATAGGCCATGTGTCACCGGCAGCATTAGAACCAAGGTCTCACACACAGCTAAAGTCTAGGCAGAAGGTGCCAATGTAGCTCCATTCCATGTAACTCATACATGTTCTAGGGGACCAATTTGACCCTTTGTGGGGTTGTTTTACTGTTTATTGCACGGCAAAAAGCAAACAGAACCAAATCTGGGGTTTACAGAAATGGCAGGATAATTGATGGGGTTTTCAAGCTGCCTTTGCTGTATTGCTGCCAATAAATGTGTGCTTTGATAATACCTCAGAGGATAATTTGATGTAACTACAAATTCTCACTCTGCTACATATTGATCTATTCATGTTTTTTTCAGTTCTTTCATTATCTTTTGCGGGAGGCTGGAGCCAAGCAAGAAATTCTTACAATGCTACAACTTAATAGAGAAAATGAAGACAGCTATAGTAGGCAAAAGAAACAATCATCTGTAGGTGCTTTTGATTAACCACACTGCCACAACGAGGTTAATTTGAATCAAATCATGAACGTAGCTGTATTTTAAAACATTATCAAAGTTTTGCTGTGCAATATTTGCTCCTTTTCTCATTCACCTCTATGTCACCTGCTGCTCTTCTTGCCCTGTTGGCATTCGCATACCCTCTCTCTCCCTCTCTTTACTCTGAGTGAACATGAAAGAAATATCAGCAAACATGTTTGTTGCCATGATGTTCAGGAATGGATTACTAACCATTTCTGATCTGAGTGGCAATGATTATTATATAAACATTGACTCGCCTCTTGTGCTACTGTATACTTCTATCATCTGGCTAGTATTTATTTTCTCACTGCTCTCAACTTTTCTGAGGCTGCACAAAAAACGGATTAATGTCACAGCCACCCTTCCTCTTGTTCATGATGACACTCACTGTGAATGAAAGCTGACTAATAAAACTACTTTAATCACTTTAATCAAACAAACACTAATTATACTATTTATCATAAGCAAATACAACTATACAGTACACTATACGAAAATGCAATAAATGAAAACGACTACTGTCCGCACAAACAACATGCAGCACAACATAAATGACCGAGTCTTTACTCAGACTTTCAGACGTTTCTTACAAAATCATTAACTTAAGATATTAACCTTTAATACAAACGTGAGCACCATTGTTGATTGATTAGCACTCGCAAATCGGCCCGTTTTCTCCAAATACTTCTGTTTACACTCCGTGCAATTACTGATGCTTTTTAGCAAACTATTATGTATTCCACAATTACAGTTCCAGCGCAAAATGACGTGTTGATGTTAAAACCATCTCAATTGACATTCATATTACATTTTAGTTTTGCACTTTTTAATACATTTGAAAGTAATAAGAGAGTACAGTGTTCGTCATAAATAGTACCTACCAAAAGCAATCGACAGACGGCTTCTGCTGGGTTACGGCAACAACACTTGGACAAACCACACACAGAACTGCAGGAAACCCCATAATTAGAACCGGTAGTGATAATATTGTGGGACATTTTGGGCATATCTGAATATTGGGGGGGATGTCCCCCCCACAATATATATTGTTATTTCGGCCTTGCTGGATTCGAGTAAAATGTGAATGCAAACAGAATGCAAAGGTGTGCATCATTTATTCCCATATTTAATATAGTACAGAGACAACATATCGAATGTTGATACTGAGAAATGTCATTGTTTTTGGATTTGATGCCAATTTTTTTTCAGCATGCTTATACTTTTGGGACAAATAGTAAGAGCATGTTTTAGCTAGCGCATTGTCTATGAATTTCTATGGACAGTGCCTCATCATTTTAATGTAATGTAATTGCACAGTGATGAATTGGTTGGACATACACTTGTACAGACAGACAATAGGCCTACCACAAAAAATTGTTTTACTTTAAAGCATAATCAATCCAGAGTTTTGCAATCACTAATCCACTTTTTATCTTTTTACCATACACTGATGACAGGTTGATGAAACATCTAAAGGATCTTTGTATCTGGGGTTAAAACTTTAAACGTGTAAAGCTTATTCATTATGGCAAAGCCCTCGAAGAAGCATATATGGTAGAGATATGTTTTATTTGATCCTATCGTGATGATTCAGGTTGTGCCACCATCACAACATGAACACCTCTCTTCTACATTCTTTCATTTTATTCTTCAAACTACACATTAGCAAAACACATTACTTATACCACAGTGCGATAATTGCAGTAAAACATCTGGTTGATTCATTAAATAGGCATAATTTGGGACAAAGACAGGATGATGTTCTTTACCAATAAATAATGGGCATAGATATGGGGATGGAAATGCTGACTACCATCAAATATTCATCTAGGTCACTATGTCCATGTGCATATCCATCTCAATTCTCATTCACTCACTGAAACATGCCTTTTTGTAGAGGCGACAGTACACGATGCATTCAAGTCATCACAGCAATATATTATTTGGTGTCCTTCAAAATATTATTCATTTGTGCTCTATCAGATTTTCAAACTAAAGGAAACCCCCATTTGGTGAAAGATTTTAACAGAAACTGGAGTTACAAACAAAAGCGGTACTGAGATACCATTAATATTGATGTATTGGTTGTGGTAGAGAGTTCAGTTGCTCAAGAAAAGGGAAATAACTCCCAGTTCTAGGTTGTAAAGGCTAAAATGTGGGCAATCCATTAAACATTGATAACAGGGGAAAGGCAGAAAGCCCTAATTTTCTTTCTTATGACACAAATCCTCAAGTCAAGACCAAGGACTTAAGCTCTCTTCACATTTATTAGTGATTTTAATTTAGATAATATTTAATTAACATGTATATTAAAAATCCACTCACACCGCAGGAGTCACATAAGCAGAGATAGGTATCTGTTGATGTTCTTACTCTGTTGCTCTAAAGTACCGTAAAATGTCACAGAGACTACAAACCAGTAGCATTAGCATTGAATTGTAAGCATTCAACTACTAGGTCTATGCAAGAGATTTTACATTATAACCATACTTCATGTTTAAATAATGGGGCCAAACCCAATATGAACCCTGAACAGTGCACAAATTCAGAAGTGTGTCTATTCAATTACAGGGTTACTTTTCTCATCTGTAGGCCACACTGATCTCAACGTAGCTTTAAGGCTTCAAGACAAAAGCATTACATGCTAACCCCACATCATAATGTTAGTTAATTGAAAATAAAAGGTAAACCTACCCCTAGCATATGAACAAGGGCTGCCTTACAACATTACAGAAAACATGGTTGAATTTTGGTGTGAAGAAACCAAAACAAGAAGCAGCTAATATCTTGGGCACAGTAAGGTAAGTGAAATCTCTATCTACAAAAACATAGAAAATCTAAGCGTCAACATAATATATTTGCAACTAGAAGTTATTTATTCATAGGCTATTTATGGCCTCTTTAAAAGTCAGATTTTTTAAAGCAAACTAATTGCTAGGTTAGACCTTACAACTAGAGTCTGGAGTTAGTTATTCTACCAGTTCAGGAAAGATCTTGGCCCAAGGAAAAAGTATCCCTACCTGTCTGAGACCTTTGGTGCAACCAATGAAATCACCACACAATGTTAAAAATAAATAATCTTATTTGCATGATCTACTTAAGGATGCCCTAAAGCCCAAGGCAGTAAAACATGTTTGGGGCACAGAGACTAAGTTTATCTTGTTTGAACGACTTAGTATCTCATTTGAACAACTTAGTAAAACAAATGTGGAAAACATTTTTTATTTTAATTTGTTTATTACTAGCTACTAGTTTTATTGCTATGTTGTTCAAACAATATACTTAGTAGTTCAAATGAGATAATCATTAGTATGTCTAATTAGGCCAAATAATTATGCAGCAGCATTACAAGGCCATGTAATGGTAATGGTTGCTACAGCCCATCGTTCTTTGATTCCATCCATTGATGGGCCTAGCATTGTTCATTAATAGTTCTTTGAAATCTTAAGGCAAGGCTACATTTGAACTCCAAAGCATTAAGTCAAAATAGTGAGAAATCAGCTGAATGGTGGCACATTGGCATGAGGTGAGAGAGCATCAAGTGTGTCATGACACTTTGCTCACATGATAAAACATTGCATGTAACAGAAAACAGAATTGTTCAATAAATATTCAATCCAGGCAACATTACAACAAATAAAAGTTGCAAAAATTAAATGTTTTATCAGGAAGTCATTTTTAAGTGCTTAAGTTGAAGTTCTTACATTGTAAAAAGAGAACGTGTTTTTCAGTAGTTGTGACCATTAGCAGCTAGTATACAAATTCACAGCCTAACAACCCCTAACCAATTCAAAATGAACATGCTGCCGCGCATAAATAAACTGAGTACTAGTTGGCAGTCGTCTTTAGAATAAGGCTCCTGCATTAGTTCAGTTCTCTATATAACAAATAATTTTGGGACTTAGATCAAAGACCCAGGGCAAATATGAAACACCTGGACAAACATCACTGAATCAAATAGGACGGTTATTTTACCCAGAGCCATTATGTATAACAATTGGAGCTGCAGTGTATGCAAGATGTTATCTCGTGTGAATGACTGAGTATCTCGTTTCAATTACTTAGTATTTTGTTTGAATGACTAGGCAACATATTTTTAGCAAAAAAGCAAAAAAAAATATGAATTTTTTTCATCCTTTTTTACTACGTTGTTCAAACGAGACACTATGTCATAAAAATGAAATAAACGTAGTCACACAAAAAAACTTAGCTTCCGCATCCACCATCCATTAACATTGTACTTTGCTTTTGCAAGATTTGGCTTTCAATATAATTGTCTGTTGCTGCAAATTCTGGTAAAAAGAAAAAGTTGCAAATATTAGTAAGATATCTATACATTTGAGCTTTGTTGAGAAGTATTGCTCTGCTATTACCATTTATACAGCAGAAGTGCTACTGAAATTCAACACTGTTGTTATTTGCTCCTTGGGGTTTCAGGCTGGGTGTTTTGTAAAAGAACTTTGTGACAACTGCTGATGTAAAAAGGGGTTTATAAATATATTTGATTGATTGATTGATTGAAGTGCTAGTTGAACTAGACAGTTCTGTTAACATTTCCCTGCTAGAATGTGGACCGCTGTCGGTGTAGTGTTGTGCGTTACTTCTGTAGTGTGGCTAAGATTAAGAGGTCTGTCTGAGCGTATCCTCTTAAAGCCTTCAATGAATTTCCGCTAGTGTGAATAGGGCTTGACGGAGGTTGCTTGTAATTTTTAAATGATATGTATAATATCTCAACCAGCTTGTATGGTAGGACTGAATATAGCCAACTGATTAAGAAAAATATGTTCACCATGGCCCAATTTCTAAGCAATTTTATGGCAAAAAGATTCAGCTCCGAAATTTAATATGGGCCGTGTATCCATGAATGCCCAAAAAATAAAACATGTAGGAATATGTCAGAATTTATCCACCAGCATTGTATTAAATGACAGGAAAAGAGTAGAATTGCAGGAAAGTAGCTTTTAAACATATTTTTTTCTCTCAAACAACAAAGGGGTGTAAATTTGGGTCACGTGTGTTGAGAGTTGGAGGTTTGTTACTGTGCAGATGAATTACAACCCTGTTTCCAAAAAAGTTGGGGTGCAGTGTAAAATGTAAAGACTTCAATAAAATATAGGGCTAAATGATTTGCACATCATTGCATTCTGTTTTATTTGTATTTTACGCCACATCCAACTTCTTGGAAATGCTGTTTTGTATCCAGTATGAACCTTGCAAGCAACGACTTTTGTGTGACCAGTCATTCACAAGTAGTATTTATTTTACCACTGGACTAAAGTACAGTATATAATAACGGCCTACAACTCATGAAATATGGTAGTTTCCTGACACAAAGAAAATCTTTTTCATGGATCAAATTTATTTAAGAGGTTGAGGACATTTTAATGCCAATGCTTTTTTTGGGAATCGTCAAATTAAAGTTGCAAAGTAATCACAGGAACTTCGCAGTGTAATTACCATGTAGATAGAATGTAGATAGTCAGATGAGGCTGTGAATACATTATAGAGATTCAGATTCCTAAAGGTTGAAACTGATGAGTTGATTCTCATCAGTTTCTGGAAATGTTTGCCAGATGATTCCTCATCTACATATCATTATTGGAAAATACATTTAATTCTATCATAGGCTCCATTCCCGTATTCCAATCTGCTGAGGAGGTGTCTGTGGTCTCTCCAGTATGGAACTACACACTGTGATGAATACCATTAAGGTATGAGTGGAATCACAAAGTCAGCATGGTACATTTCTAACACCTAGTCAGGATTTGTCCCTACAGGCTTTAACATATAACAACTTTTGCTTCCTGGAGCATTTTGGGGCATAACAGAAATTAAGTATACTATTTAGTGCAGTAGATGGACTGCCCTCAGACACTGCAGTCGTCCCATCTATCATAACCTCCATTCACTCAGGTTGAATCCAGGACTGACCTGCATCAGTGATGACAAACACGTAGTACTTTTGTCTGTTTCAGAACAACAATGTGCTGGAGGCTGTGACACTGCAGTGTCACTCAGTCAAAGGACATGGAGGTGAGCTAGAGAGGACAACACATTAATGATAGGGCATTGGAGATAGCAAAGTATCTACATATTGTTTAATTATTTTGTATATTATATTATCCAGATATTTATTATGTTTTCAAAATGACAGGACAGTAGGAAAGAGGGGCTTGGAAATGCAAGTGTGGTCCTTAGTCCAGAGCTTAGACCATTACA
Source organism: Esox niger (assembly GCA_016801105.1). Classification (NCBI taxonomy): domain Eukaryota; kingdom Metazoa; phylum Chordata; class Actinopteri; order Esociformes; family Esocidae; genus Esox; species Esox niger. The sequence goes on along the minus strand of JACXGJ010000855.1, from coordinate 25,435 downwards.
CCAGACTCCAGTAGTGTTGTTGATTTTTCAATTCTTTACTATGACATGTTAATCTATGGCAGACATGGATGTGAATTGAATGATATTACTTCAACGAGGAAGGAAGTTGCTGTTTGGCAAAGAGAAGAAGCACTGATGTTAGACCAGATCCTTTGTACCATGTTTTAATACTTTTACATTAGCCAGCATTATAGTTACAATTTCAATAGTAACCGTATCATCTTAAAGCAATGTTGCAACTTGTAAACTTGACATAAAATATGAATTGAGTTGTGAATATAGATTTTCTGATATGCCGATGAGAGAGGACCAGTCTGAATCTAAAGTTCCATTTCAGTAAGTACAGATCTGGCTATTTCAATGTACTGCTTAGGTCACATCACCTGTTATAAGCCTGTCTACAAGAAACTTAAAGTCAGATAGATGATTATCAAGCATAGTTCCTCTTCAACAGAGAGGAAATGCTTATAAACAATGCCTTTTGTCAGTTATTTCTATTCTGATAGAAAGACAAGTTTGTAAAAGTTCACAAATAAATTGAATGTTTAAACAGAAATCAAATATAACGCAATGAGACAAAATTAGGGAAAATTGTCCAAATCACTGAATAGGCAGTACTGGAACAAATGCTTGAACAATGTACAGGAGTTATAGTACATCACTTTGCAAAGACTTGTAACATTAAATGCTTGATAAACATCCTGTAAATCTATTTGAGCATTGCCTTAAGCCCTTGGCATGCTATTGTTGGAAGACAAACAACTGAAAATGTGATAATTATATACTCGTCCTTGACCTTGCCAACAGGTTGGGGAACACACCTCATTCACCCAGTTCCTTGAACGCACCCCTCACTGCAGATACCAATACCTTGAACGCACCCCTCACTGCAGATACCAATCCCTTGAACGCACCCCTCACTGCAGATACCAATCACCTGAATACTAATTATCTAAATGCCATTCACCTGTGCTCTCCCTCCTCCCCTGGCCACTGTACAGCCTGTACGGTCCACTGTACGGTCATTCACATTATGTCTTTATGAGGTATTGTTTGTGATAATGTAACCTTACTGAGTCTATCTGATTAGAGTTATTCTGAGCATTAGGTAGTTCGAAAGTATTGTTCTGTTACCCTGACCTGTGCCTGCCTGTCTGACTATGTCTTTGGATTGTCACCTTTGGTATTTCTGCCTCTTGTCTGATTTAATACCTACCTGACTGCCCTTCAGCCAGCCCTTTGACAAGGTACCTGCCTGTTCCTGTATATACTGTTGGATTATCAAAATCAACATACTGAGCATGGATCCAGCCATCTCTCTCTGGGTGCATTCATTACACAATTACTTCAAATCACTGCCTGACATGGTTGTAGATAATGGCACACAAGGATCTCACTCCATTAAGCCAATCCCAATGGCAATTTAATTTAATTAATGGTCAGTGCCCCATTAATAAATTATGTTAATAAATATGCAATTCTAAAAATAGAGCGATGTGGATGGAAAAAAAAATCCTTCACAAACTCTCAGGCAAATGTATGGTGGCTGCCTGGTCACTGCATGAAAGAAAGCACCCTGAATGAGTGTACGCATAATATTTTTATTGAGGCAGTATCTCCTGGCTAGGCTCCAAAGGCAAAGCATAACTCAAACTGACAGTGACCTCCTCATATATTATGCCAGCCAGTACCAAGCCATAGTAATAAGATGTACTGAAATGAAAACAAACAATCAGGGATTTGGAGTCATGTTGTCAAGCAAAGACACTATACACCAAGCACTTTTGACAAAGTGAATAAACTGACTTCCCAAACAGTTTCAATTTCATACAAATAAAATATGTGCGTAATACCAACGTGCCTATAATGTAAGGCTGATTTCTGAGTGTCTAGAACATATATCACTGTTGTGGTTTGATTGACAGAGTACTCAATTCACGCTTTAACAGGCCTATTGCATACTAAAAAGCAGAGAAAAATACGCCGCGATTTTGGACCTTTGTCTACTCGGATATAAGATTGTGAAACGAACCTTTGCACACGCGCAGATGTTGTATGTGACAGTATGAGAACAGTCATGCATCTCATCCATTGCAATATCTGCGATGATGACCTGGCGCTATGGAATTTTTTGCAGGCATGTCAACCTGTTTTGCGTTGAGGTTTATTCACTTGGGAATGTCAGCGGCAGAACATGAGTTATGTTGGCATTGAATTATGGAAACATTGAGGTATTTATACTGTGTAATTAAATGCATTTCCTAGTTCAAACAAATCTGTGATCACACCGGCTGCTTGTTATTTTATGATTTGTATACATAGTATTGATGGTTTAACTGTAATTATTTTAATTTGTCTATTTGTTTCTGTTACCTGTTGTGATGCATCCTTCATTTTCTAAATAATACTTAAGACCAATTGCTTGTCAAAAATTAAGTTTGTATGGTCAATCTGTAGATCTCTTATTCATAAGCGTAGGACCGCTGAGGGTACTGCTTATGTAAAAACATATTTTAAATAATGCTGTCTAGGTAGGCAGATCATGCAATAGGCCAACATATTAGTTATTAATGATCAAATAATAAAAAGAGAGTTTTTATTTAATAAGATAGCCATTTAATTTCAACAGATGTTTTGCGTTTCGACAGCCCAGCAGGATTATTGTATATAGGCAATAAAGGTGAATGACTAAATCATAATTTAGAAACCGCTTATTAAATGTTGTATATTGGCATAGTATTGGCCGTATATGGATGACTAACAAAGCACAAAATTACTGTACCATGATGACTGAATATCTTGTATATGCAGATGTGCAAATTGCATATTTCTTTTATTCCCAATATATTTAGGATAAGAGATTAATATGTTTTAAGTAACCATAGTACCGTTTAATTGATTGTAGACTACGTCCTCGAGTCGCTCCAGCCTTTGAAGTATGGACTGCCTGTCCACTACGTTGGAAACTTTGCCATTCCTGGCTCTCAGTCTCTGGTCTGATATTCTTCCGATCTGAATTAGTTCCTCAGAACGGTCCTGTATTCTGCAGTACACAGAGAACAATATGATCCCCACAAAAACTAAAATGTTAACCGTGAGCAAAGTTTTTATTTTGCGTGCCACAGCCATTAAAACCTAACTGTCGTGCTGACGCTGTCAAGGCAAATAATATTCCATGTGGAGTACTTGGCTGCCCGTTTACTCAAACAATGACAAGAAAACGCTTTCAGTGGATGTCAACTTTGGGAGTCCTGAAATTAGGAGCTGTCCTTTCAGCACCACTAAGATACCCGTGGCATGGTTCTCACAAGCTAGTGTGGGTTGCTACTGTTGACATCCAAGCTGCTAGTCTTCCAGACTCGGGTATCCAGATGTTGAATTAAACAAGTCCAATTTTGACAAGGACGCTGGGCGAAAAGATGCTTTCTAGCCAGTTGATAAGCCACGCCGTAAACCTAAAAATGTACAGATGCATTGGTGGTGAAGGGAAATCGAAGGTCTTCTCTCCTGTCCATTAGAAATAAATAGGCTAACGTCAAACACGAAGCATATTCTTAAATAGGATCCATTATTTACTATAGCAAAACATATCTGCGTGTAATGCAGTCTGGATTGTCGTGGAATAGCAGCTCGTTCATCCTAAACACTGCATAATATTGTATTTGCAAAGCAGCATCCACTATCACTGCTTTGACATTTCCTTTCTCAAAGGCGTCGTGGTCACAGGATTCGTCCTTATCCGGAAATAGACTCGTATGTATCTCGAAATCAGCACATGACTCTCAAATATACTGCGAGATTCTCCCCTTAATCCACCATTGGACGCATCTGAAATTGTATGTGATGATGAACAGAATTTCGAAATGTATTTCGTCCTCAAATGCTTTCAAAAGGTTCCTATGCTTGCACTGCCAATCTGCATGGTGAACGAGCCAACCGTTCTCGTCTGCCAGCTCTCGCATGCTGTCTTGCATCCCACCCTCTCCCTCTCTTTTAGTCTCTTTCTGAGGAAGGGCGAAGAGAAAGCACTGCTGCGTTGTGACGTTTTTAGGGGCACATTCATGAATATTCACTGTCTCGGGGATAAAATAAAACATGAATAAAAAATGCAGTAACCTTGAAATTCATATGGTGCACTATGTTCACCCCCTTTAATGATAACAATAGCACAACTAAAAAACTATATTTTACACCGTGCCCTGTGTCCAATGTGTAGCCTATGTCTACCGTATTGTAGGTTTTTAATCCCATTTTTAAAGGTTTTCACCCGAAATGACAGTCAGTTTAAACGTTCTATAGGACATGTATATAAAAGGGAAATGCTTCTGACAAATGTCATGTCCACTATGTTTTTTGGGGGGATTGATTATTGAATTCGTTGAAGTCTGACCTCCTGTCAGTTTACTCAATGTATGCTCAATGTAATTACACAAAAATGTGAACACGTTTTACCGGTGTATAACATATTATGTAAAAAGTGTGAGTGTACTGCACCTGCTTATGCAATATCATACTGATGCCAGTTAAAGCTAAAAAGGCTTATCTATGCTCAGCACTGTGTGCCCTGCCTGCCAGAGACCAATTGCTGCCTGATTCTAGTAAATTACAGCCAAACAGAGCAAGTCCCTGTGCTTTCCACTGATTAGAGTAACCCACCAGCAGGCCTTCCAAAACACTTTCATTCCTGGCCTCTCCTTAGAGGATCATGGTACAGATTTATACTCTTAGATTTTTTTTTGACTTTCCAATACAAAGAGATGTGTGCTATAACCGTAAAATGTTTACTGACTGCACAATATTCACATGGAGAATTGTAGGGTTACACAGAGGACAAGGCTTGTAAATGTTTTTTTTTTTTTTGCAATAGAGTAAATGCCTTGATTAGACATTTATAGGTCAGATACATTTTCTACAGATAGAGGTTAATAGTCCATGAACATTTGTATATATTCAAATATTTACTTATAAACCAAGGTATTCAAGTACTTGCATGGTACGTATTTAAAAATTTCACAACATATGAAAACATTTTCCATTTCAAACTTGCAGAAATTGGCAACTGTATTTACAAACTAAAGGGAAAAAAACACTCTTGACTTCACAACCTTTGCCGTGCTTAAGGTAAAGTAGAAAACACACTAGGTAACATGTTGCCTCAGTTATAATTCAAACATGTAGCTCACCCTTTTGTTCTCATGCTCCGCAAGACAAGCACATAAAAAAAATGTCTTTACCTTCAGAATTAATAAGGTTTCCTGCTTAATATTAATTGTATTGCAAAATATACTGATTTGACTTGTCATTGAAAATGAGAATTTGTTCCTAACTGTCCAAACTGTTAAAATACATTTCAAATATGAATAAAAAAAATTCTGGGATTATTAAAATTACTCTACAAACTGGGGAGTTAAAAACAATTTTACCTAGCATCAAGGTTCTCCTAAGGGGAGGAACGCTTTACGTTTCTATTTCATGTCTCCTACCTCTACTGCCAGCACTGGTTCCAATTATGTGTATTCAGCACACAGCCCAAGACAACTTAGCCTGAAACAAGCTAGCTCTGAGGCTTTTTAGCCATATTAACTTGGGAGGCTGCCAGCCACACTTTATTCAACCAGATTAAAATGTTTCTGCATGACTCCCAAACCTGGGGAAGGGACAGGATGAAGAGAAAAGTCTACCAGGCCTTATTTTCCATGCTGAGCAACAAATCAAATTATAAATTTACAGTAAATGTTTCAATGTTTAAAACATTGTATGATAGAATGTGTATGTGTATGTATTAGTTTTCTAAAACCAACTTTGCCATCATATACAATATACCAGATAAAACTGACCATATACAACTGTGATTGTTTAACAAACAACTGATTTAAATTAAACATGCATTGGGTTATCAATGCAAAGACAATGCTGTTTTCTAAGATGCATTTAGAATGACGGATCCATGTGGGTGCTCTCCCGACTCTAAATGTTTCCTGATTTATGACAGTAGCAATTATGTTTTGCCAGTGTAGCAATCATTGATGCAAGAACTGGTCCAGGTAATTAGAAAGAATAATGAAACAGCTAGCCAAAGGAATCACTGCATCAAAAATCTAATCAAAGGTAAATGAACTATCCATATTTCCTCATCATTATGCCAAATAGATTGTTTTTACATCCCTATGAGCTCTATCTGTGGACACTTGTCATTGTTCTATACCTACACTCCCATTCCTTTCCTACATGGAGATTGATTGGACTTGCATAGGTATGTGGTTAAAACATTCATGGCTTTTTTTTATCAACTTGAAACAAATGTCACGCAGACAAAACTTAAAAACAAAATGCAAACTGGTGTATATAGAAAATAATGAAAAGCAACTCACTGCCATCTACATAAAAGGTATTAAATTAAGTGCTAAAAAGGAAGATCATTGTTTTTAGGGTTGTTTTTATGTACCTAATGCTCCATATTGTATCATATGTAAAAAAAAAAAATACTTTACCACGAGCATACTGTACATACAAGCACAGATGACCAGAGGACAACTGCACGTAATATTTTAATATATCGTTTCAAATATTATTTTTTCAGGAAAACTGTTCAGAGTGCCTGTGAAATACCCCATTTACACTTCCCTGCCAGTCCGTCTCAGGTTGCACTGATGCGTGGTCTCTTCATATTTGCTTTTGACACTCACAGTACTATCCCCCACACACCAAACCATCTTGGATTAACTCATTCGATTCTGTTCTTGTTCAGTAAGAGAAGAGGTCGTTTTTTAAATTGAGTCTTTCAAACATTTGAGGCTTGATTCTGCACAGTGCCTCTTTAATGAATTCTAAATAGGCTTACACTGTAACAGAATACAATAACATACTGTATCTGTAGAACGTCAAAAACATTTTGACCACAAGTCTGGGTGAATGGTGTGCTTTTCCTGCCTCATTAACATATTAGCAGTGATTTTTAAATGGCTCTATTTGTAACACTATTGAGTTATAGTGCTGTACTGTGTGCTCCATCAATTTAAATATAGGCAAAAAATTGGAGTTCCAGCAAGTCTTAAACCTTTGTTCATTGAGCATTATGCCATGTCTGTTCACAATGTTTTTTTTTACTGGGACATAAAACATCCAATATTCATTATTATATTCTAATGTGTAAACACTACCTACCAATCAGCATGCATCCAACATAATGCATAATGCAGCAGTGGGAATGGAAACCACAATGTTGGTTAGCAAGTGCCTTGCAACATATGAAGCCCCAATGACAGTAAAACATTGTCCTGTATCCATTGTAAACTGCTATTTTTGTTTGCTTAAAGAAACGAATGCCACAATAAAATAATAGCTAATGAAAGCAGAGAGCATGTGCAGTCTGATCAACACCCCCATTCAAGCAGTTCTCAGCAGGGAGTGGCAGGCTGAAGTTGGTTATTGTTCAATAACTCACCCATCTGTGGCCCGAAGATCTATGCCAGCTGCGTTTGTGTCTCACATGTTTAGAATGAATGTTATTAACACAGAGGCACACATTAGTGTGCACATTCATGCACATAGACAACACACACACACACACACACACACGACTAAATAAATGCAGAACATAGCCCATGGACCTGGATCAGTCAACCAAAAGAGCAAAGTAGGCATTGGCACTTGCTTGATCATTGCCTTCCAGATGGCCAGTCTGCAGTCCACCTTTAGAACAATACATTGGGGAGCCACTGTGCCAGATCGCATGGCCATTCCTCCTACCTAAAGGATTTGCAACCTACTTTCAACAACAACGACAATGTGGATTGTTTATTTTGGCACTCAAAAAATACCACACATTTACACAATACAAATATGTTGTGTGCAAACATGTACTCTTGTATAGGAGCTGAAATACGTATTTTAAAGGACAGGCATATTATGGAACATTGTGCTCTGGTGTCGTGGCTCTGATTCTGATTCTCAACTCCATTGTAAATCCGGGAGATGAATTAATTTCACTAACAACATTAATGCCATTTGAAAAAAGAGAACAAAAACTGGAGGCTCTGCTCAGGAACCAGCTGACATCAAAGCCGCTTGCACGTCATTCCTTTTTCTTAAGCCCGGGTCTGTGTGATTGTAATTAAAGATAGAGGCATGTGCAGTTCTTCAAGAGAAAATACTGTAATTACGTGTCAATTGGGTGATGGGTTTTGAAGGAAGGTGGTGGGTAATCATTGTATGACCTTTAGGCTAGAGACAGGCTGCTGGTGTGAAGCTAAAGGAAAGGTGTGACATACACTGGACTACATGGGCCTGGACATTTTGTTACCTCGTGGGACTTTCATGTCTGGATGTGGTAATGGAATTCCTCATGTATTTATTGCCAGTGTCAGAAAACTTTGGCACAAATAATTTTTTTTCAATATTTGTTAATCTGGGCTATGCTAACTTTTTATGTTCAGTCCCTACATTTCAGGATGAACCAAGGGAAACGCTGTCTAGTCCTTTCTCAGCTTGTTTCCTTCCGTGGTCTCAAACTGTAATCTGTTAGTGTGACATCTGTTATCTGTTAGTGACATCTGTTAGTGAATCATTATGGTACATTGGGTACCTGCATAATCATAGCTGTTGGCCGGGGAATGCATTCACCTTCAACAAGGCAAAACTGTATTGGTGAGTGAGCAATGATAAGGAAACAATGAATTAGCAAGATGTTAAATCAGAACACACGTCTCAATCTTTAACTCTCCCACAGCTGCTGAGGAGTTTTTGCCGAGATGCTAAAAAAATCACCAATTGGGTATCATGAAATTTGGAGGGGGAGACATCTTAAAAAGGAGAATTGTTGTCAGTGGCCCAGATTAATTATTTGTAGCTCCTAGATTTTCCTCTTTCTCTGATATTTTCCCTAGGACTGTTAGTTTTGCCTATGCAGGTACTGACCAAAATAAAGGTGGTAGTTTAAATCAAAAGGATGTTGATGGTATGAATATTCAGGACAGTGATGGTATAAATCAACAGGACAGTGAGGGTATAAATAAACAGGGTGGTGGTATAAATCAACATGGTGGTGGTGGTATAAATCAACTAGATGGTGATAGCATAGGTCATTATGGTGGTGGTGGTATCAATCAACAGAATGGCGGTGGTATAAATCAACATCACTGTGGTGGTATAAATCAACAGGTTGCTGGTGCTTTCATGGACAGGTAACAATAGATAACTAGAAGAACAACTTACATGCAGCTGTTGTTCGCAAAAGACAAAAAAAGAAATATCCACTACATCTGATGTTTATGACCAATCTGCGATTTTTCTCCTACCTTGTACTTGACTGAATAATGAAGTTGACAATTTGGTTAGGAAGTTGGACACCAATTAAAGAAGAAAAAGAAGACAATATGTTTCACATTCCTGGTGTAGGAGGGAAGCTACCAGAGCAAACAATTATAGCATTCATTCATAAAAAAGTTGTTACTAGTCCCAGAGAAATTGAGATGAAGATATGGAAAAATGAATAAACAAGTTGATATAAATCTGAAAATTTAAAATCTAAACATATTGTAAAATGTTAGTTAAATTGCAAAGCTAGCATGCTATTATTAAGTTGGCTGATAAGGCTATACCTAGTAAGCTACCTATCTACATTCTCTCTGTTTTGTGCAACAATTACACTTGGATACATACAAAAGGTGTTTGTTCGCCTGGTCAGAGTTATTTTACATGGGCAGGTGTAATTCCCTATACCAATGGGAATTTTAAACCACATATTATATTAAGTTAGCTAAATTACGAAGCTATCTAGCTGTTATCAAGTTAGCCGCTAAGGTTATAAAGAGTTGTAAACACAGTCTCTACTAATCCATCTTGTAGATAACTCCTGTAAACTCTGAAGCACTGAAAAAGTTCAAGTTCAGTTTAGACTTTCAATAGTCACTGTATAGGTAGATTTACAAGAGTCAGTCAGACAATGTAAACATTTTGTTATATCATCTCCCTGGCAAAATGAAAATCTGTTGTTTTCAACAAAAAAAACAGTACAAAAATGTAACTGCACACTCAATGCTTAATGTACCAAATTTTTGTTGTTTGGTTAATTAAAAGTAACTTTCAATGTGTTTAATTAATAGGCTTCTTCAATCTTAAATATTTAAACCAAACATGCATAAACATTTTTTTTATCCTTATAAGGATTTTACAGTTATTGCCTGGACACCAAACATTATTTCCATTCAAACTACTACATATTTATTCTAACCCCTGATTCCTAACACCGCCTTAGACTTATACACCTGCTGTGGAAAATATTCCACCAGGAATTAGGTTAGCCAAGTCTTTAGATACAGTCTGGGACTTTTCTGATTAACAAAATCATTTGTTAACTTCCCATTTTAGGCTGAATGTGTAATGTGTTGTTTATATGTATATAACCTAAGTGCAATCCCTATCATACCTCACTTAGATGTGAATTTCCAAGTTTGAGAGTGAGTGGCTTTGATGACACAAGCCACAAATTGGCACATACAGTAGTACACAATTTTCAGACAATGGTTTTGGCTCGGCAACATCACTTGCCTCTTGCCAGTGGCCATTAACCAGTGGCCAAAAATCAAATTTTTATGTGGCAGTTTTCCAGACTTCCAGACAGATTACAAACTACAATCAGAAGGCTTCACCAGATGTAGATGACCCCTCAATGGTAAAGCCAACCCAGTTATGACTGTCACAGTCCCCTAACCAGGAGATTTCACCACCCAAATTAGTTAATTTCACACTTTTTCCAACAATGCAAATGCCAAACTACTAATTTTTGCAGGTCACACCACTCTGGTTGATCTCATCACTGACAGTTCATGTACAGCAGAGAGGTTGTGGAGGTGGTTGGCTTCAGGAAGCACCTCCTACTGTATGTCTCCCTGTTGAGACGGAGTTCAACGGAATCATTTATTTTCCTAAGGACATCTCCCACAATCTAAGACGGCAGGTCAACATCATGGAAGTCACCACATCAAGAAAACAACAGTCATAAGCTATATAGCTGCACTATACATCCCTCAAACTTTGTTAATTTCCCTGACACTATTCTGATACTAGAAGATGTGTACATCAACTGTAAATCTGTGAATATTATTTAGTCACCACTCATGTCATTGTATAGATTGTGTTATGTACCATTATTAGCGCTGTTACATCTAAATAGATTTGGTGATTAAACATCCAACCATGTGGCTTGAACATTCATCTAACTGTAAACATTTGTTTAGCAAAACTTTTTTTTTCCATCACTACTGACATGATCGATGATTGATTTTAGCTGTAGATAAATAAAAAACAGGATGGAGACCTGGATAAAATATAGAATTTGTTGCCTTGTAAAATACTATTTTCATGACACACAGAGCATTTGGAAGATGATTGTGCAAAAATTATTTCTGCCTGAAGTAAATGGAAAACTTAAAAGGCACACTGTTAAATTATGTATTATTTGCAGTACAACAGTTTTTTTTCACTTAGCCTTGTGAGAAAAACCCTCACTATGTAGAAGTTGAATTAAATCTACAGTATTCCCCCAAAATAAGTTTCTGATAGGAATATTTCTTTAAATGTTGTCTTTCCTTTCATATTTATTACTGGACTAAAGGCTAAAGGAGGCTAAATAACTTAGTATTGACAATTAGAAAGAGTTTACATTTTGTAAAGTGATGGGAAATTGATTATAATGTGACATTTCTGAAACTTTTTTTAGTAACACGAACAGCATTAGAAAAAAGACAGATCTGCAGAGCTGAGAAAGTCATGGTGAAAAATCCATAATGTGTAAAACTGTTCTTTGCATGATGTGTACAATCTCTCTGAGATCATATGCTTGAAATGTGTGCTACATACAACAAAATTAGAATTTCCCTATCATTTTTCCCTACAGAGAGAGTGAAGTAATTAACAGTAGTCAGTCGGATTTATATTGCAGAATGAGAATGGATGCTGTTTTCCAACTAACAGTCGAAAGTGATATGAGCATGATTGAGCATGAGTACATTCTTTTCTAAGATATTTTGCCAGAAAGGTTCACATTTGCAGTAGCGGACATTAAATATTCACACTTGCTCTAGATTTCAATAATTCCAAATAAGTTGAAAGTGAAAGGAAAGTTTTCTTCACAGATGTTTTGATCTGTGTTATATCAGGAGATAACATTTCTTAAATGAAGTTGTGTTTTTGCATTATAAACAAACAAAAACATGTAATGGCCTAAATGATTAGCTGGAGAGTTATATAAAAACAAATAATCAAGTGATCCTGATTTACTGATTTTTCTTTATCTCACCCATGGTAGGTGGCAGATGTCTGCATGGTGCTAATTGATAAAGGTTTAATAGCCAGAACCTTCTGCTTCCTGTGCCATTGTCAAGATGGTAATGACCGAATAACAGTCTGCCTTGTCCGAAACAAATTAATCCTCAAATATTTCTAAGGTTTTAATTCCATCTTCCGTGACCTTCTAATTCCAGTAAGCACAATCCACAGAATAATGAAGACATTTGTGGGCCCTGGAACTGTGGTGAAACTGTGGGATTTGTAACGATGATGTGAATGACTAAGGGGATTTTCAAGCTAGTAGCGTGATGCAACATACAGTGGGGAGTATTTGATACACTGCTGATTCTGCAGGTTTTCCTACTTCCAAAGAATGTAGAGGTCTGTAATTTGTACCATAGGTACACATCAACTGTGAGAGACAGAATTTAAAAATACAGAAAATCCTTGTATGATTTTTAAATAATTAATTAGCATTTTATTGCATGACATAAGTATTTGATCACCTACTAAATTGTAGACCTGCAGAAGGCTGGGGTGGGCTACAGGACAATAGGCAAGCAGCTTGGTGAGAAGGCAACAACAGTTGGCACAATTATCAGAAAATGGAAGAAGTTCAAGATGACACTCAATCTCCCTCGGTCTGGGGCTCCATGCAAGATCTCACCTCGTGGGGCATCAATGGTCATGAGGAAGGTGAAGGATCAGCCCAGAACTACATAGCAGGACCTGGTTAATGACCTGAAGAGAGCTAGGACCACAGTCTCAAAGAAAACCAATAGGTTTTCACTACGTAGTCATGGATTAAAATCCTGCAGCGCCAGGACCCCCTACTCAAGCCAGCGCATGTCCAGGCTGGAATGGGAGAAGGTCATGTGGTCTGATGAGACAAAAATAGAGCTTTTTGGTCTACACTCCACTCACCGTGTTTGGAGGAAGAAGGATGAGTACAACCCCAAGAACACCATCCTAACCACAAAGCATTGAGGTCGAAACATCATTCTTGGGGATGCTTTTCTGCAGAGGGGACAGGACGACTGCACCGTATTGAGGGGAGGATGGATGGGGACACGTATTGTGAGATCTTGGCCAACAACCTCCTCACCTCAGTAAGAGCATTGAAGATGGGTCAGGGATGGGTCTTCCAGCATGACAACGACCCGCAACACACAGCCATGGCAACTAAAGAGTGGCTCCGTAAGAAGCATCTCAAGGTCCTGGAGTGGCCTAGCCAGTCTCCAGACCTGAACCCAATAGAAAATCTTTGGAGGGAGCTGAAAGTCCGTATTGCCCAGCTCATTACTTGTTCTCATTATTTGTTCTCCACACTGTATAGTCAAAAGTATTACACAACACTATAATAACCTCCTGTCACCCAGCTCTTATTAGTAAGTAAATCATCCTCTGTATTATATGTACTAGGGCCAGTCTAGTTTATATTCTGAGATATTCTTTTTGATGCCCACTCCAATTTTTCTGGTGTCCTGTTGAATCTTAGGATTGATCTCTTAACTGTCCCTGTCCAAAGACCTCCTGGTTGTCTTGCTGATCTTGTTGCTACCTGAAGTCTCTGGCGGTCACAGCCCAAATGGTCATCCCTGTCATTGTCCATATGGTTTTAGAGCTGATCTGGAATATGCCTAAAGTCACAGCCCACCTGCATTTATTGTTGGTCATCTGACCATGCAAAAGTATTAATGTGGCCCAAAAGTTATTGTACAACCTGCACATCCAGACTGTTCACCCGTAATGGTACACCACCTCTCCAAGTTTCATTCAAGGTTCTGAACCTACTGGAGAGTTTTTTTCTAGTGACTCATCAAGTTCTTGTTGTTGCATTATTTATTTTAGGCTGGGTATCTATTTAAGTATGTTGTGATTACTGCTGATGTTAAAAGGGCTTTATGAAAAGCATTTGATTGATTGAAAACAGCAGATTTGCCAGCTCAAAATTTCCTGGAGGATTTCTTTCATGATCTGTTTTAATTTTAGAAGTTTGATATAAAATTGACAGTTTCTTTATGCAAATTTTGTGCATGTCCTTATTTCATCAAGTGGAGCAGTACGTAATCTTTCATGGCCAGTTTTGTGAATTCTTCTAATTCAAATTACCTGCAAATGACAAGCAATAAAATCATTGTAGGTTCAAAACAACAGGTTGAAATGAGAATGTGTCTAAGATACCAATAATGTTTACCTAAAATGCATCTAACTCAGTTAAAATCAATTATTGTTATTAATCATTTGCATATAAATCCTGATGTTGGAAGATTTCTTACATGTTGACATTTTTATTGTATTAAATTCTGATTATCAAACCAGTTCTATTAGGTTTCTTTTGACAATATTAAAAATACAGCACTCTTCATGACAATGTGTCCCTAATGGACATTAAAACGACCAAGGTAGCTGGTGAAATGACAGTTGGATTGTGTAAAGCTCATTATCTACAGCCGTCACAGTGAATCCAATTCATCAGCAAAGCAACTCTCATATGAACTGTCTCCACTAATTTCATCCAACTGAATTTGCCTAGCTTTTTATCACTGTGACAACCTAGAAGCCAGACATTCTTTTAATAAGTAGATTAACTTAACATTTTCATAGAACCTGTTATGTCATGCTGGCTGAAGCAAAGTTGATTAACTTATTGAATAAGTATACAATAGCATTATAGACAATACAATCTCATCCAAATTAAAGCACATGCATGTTTTCTCCCTCAATATAGGGCATTGTCACAATTTGACTGTGGTATTTCCACCCGGTTTATGTTACAGTGGGGAGTATTTGGGTTTTCCTACTTCCAAAGCATGTAGAGGTCTGTAATTTTTACCATAGGTACACTTCAACTGTGAGAGACAGAATCTCAAACATACACACAGAAAATCACATTGTATGATTTAAAAATGATTAATTTGCATTTTATTGCATGACATAATTATTTGATCACCAACCAACCAGTAAGAATTCCGGCTCTCACAGACCTCTTCGTTTTTCTTTAAGAAGCCTGGTCAATGACCTCAAGAAAGCTGGAACCACTGTCTCAAAGAAAACCATTAGTAACACACTACGCCGTCATGGATTGAAATCCTGCAGAACATGCAAGGTCCCCCTGCTCAAGCCAGCGCATGTCCAGGCCCGTCTGAAGTTTGCCAATGACCATCTGGATGATCCAGAGGAGGAATGGGAGAAGGTCATGTGGTCTTATGAGACAAAAATAGAGCTTTTTGGTCTAAACTCCACTCGCCGTGTTTGGAAGAAGAAGGATGAGTACAACCCCAAGAACACCATCCCAACCGTGAAGCATGGAGGTGGAAACATCATTCTTTGGGGATGCTTTTCTGCAAAGGGGACAGGACGACTGCACTGTGTTGAGGGGACGATGGATGGCGCCATGTATCGCAAGATCTTGGCCAACAACCTCCTTTCCTCAGTAAAAGCATTGAAGATGAGTCGTGGCTGGGTCTTCCAGTATGACAACGACCCGAAACGCACAGCCAGGGCAAGGAGTGGCTTCATAAGAAGCATCTCAAGATCATGTAGTGGCCTAGCCAGTCTCCAGACATGAACCCAATAGAATATATTTGGGGGGAGCTGAAAGTCCGTATTGCCCAGCGACTGCCCCGCAACCTGAAGGTTTTGGAGAAGGTCTGTATGGACGAGTGGGCCAAAATCCTTGCTGCAGTGTGTGCAAACAGGACACGTATGATCTCTGTAATTGCAAACAAAGGTTTCTGTATTAAGTCCTGCTTTTCTGATGTATCAAATACTTTTATCATGCAATAAAATGCTAATTAATTATTAAAAAATCATACAATGTGATTTTCTAGATTTTTGTTTTATAGACCTCTACATGCTTTGTAAGTAGGAAAACCTGCAAAATCAATAGTGTATCAAATACTTGTTCTCCCCAGTGTATGTGTCATAAGCATCGCTAATGGCATTCGGTGAAATGGATTTGCATTTTCTAAGTTATTTGCCTTATAGAAAAGTAAAGCAACCAAAATGCACCCGTATAGAGAACATTAATGTCACTATCACGTCTGCATTCCAAATGAAACCTTATTCCCATAAAGAGGATGTTTTAACCAAAGCCTGGTATATTTCATAAAAATAATCATTCATAATAGTTTTTCCACTCCTCTAGAACATAAGTTCTATGTTTTTGTTAGCAATACTACATAACCTAAATTAGTCTGAACATCAGCGTTAATTTGGCCCTTGTTTATCTAGTATAGTTTTTGTTATTTAAATTATTATTTAGTCTCGTTATTTTCTAAATTGCAAAAATAAAGATTTCATCACTTCATTTAGAGAGACCAAAAAGTAGGTGTGTAGATGTTCTACAAATTAGCTAATGACTATCAGTAAACCTAACTATAGTTGTGGTCATATATTTGCATAGCCTGTCAGAAATTGTAAAATCTTGGCAATTTAGAGAATATGACTGATCATTTGAAAATATATATTTCATTTAAGGATAGTGATCATATGAAGCCATTCATTGTCACAGTTGTTCGGCTCCTTTTAAATCATAATGATTACAGAAAATCACCCAAATAGCCCTAACCAAAAGTTTACATACCCTTAAATGTTTGGCCTTCTTACAGACAAACAGGTGAAATTGGCAATTAAAGGTGAATTTTTCACTACCGAGCCAAGGTCAAGTAAACTAAAAAAAGATTTAAGTCAAAACTGCCAGAAGAAATGTTCAGGATACAAAGAAAGACCCACAGGTAATTTCAGGTGAAATACAGGTTGCTCTGGAAAAAGACAGTACCCGGCACAACCAGAAGAGGACTGGCCATCCCTTCAAGTCTTGTTCCTCTCTAGGTTTCTTTCCTAAGTTTCGACACTTTTTAGGGAGTTTTACCTAGCCACAGTGCATCAACACTTTTGTTGCTTGCTCTTTGGGGTTTCAGGCTGGGTGTTCTGAGAAAGCTCTTTGTGACAACTGCTGATGTAAAAACGTCTTTATGAATACATTTGATTGAAAAAACACCATAAATAGTGTTGTATGATGGTTTCTGTCATTAAATAACCTCAAAATGAATCCCTAATGCAGCCAAATAATGAACATTTGGCGAAGATAGTTGTTGATGCTATGCCTAAAATGAACCTTGTAAGGTAGAAAAAGTGGTGAATCTTTTCGGTTACTAAAAGCTAACGGAATAAAGCTGTGGAGGTAGTCTGTTGCAAATTTACTATAAATTGGAAGTGGATTTAACTGATATGTAGAAAGTTCCTCTGACCTAGTGAATGTGCTACTAACAATTGACATACGATGATATTGAATGGGAGAAAGAGACAGCTGCAGAGACCCCAGCTTAAGGAAGCAGAACATATGCTTGGCAGCAATGGATCAAATTTTCAATGACTATAGTCATTATACCACGCATCAGAGGGAAACGACCGCATTTGCGGCTGTTGTGCTGCTTGCACCTTAAGAGACGACTCAGAGCTGTGGTTGTCGTTGTTTGAAATCAATAGGCTGACAAATAGCTGAATGATACTAATAGCACTACTTTTTTGCAAGATCCCTGGTAAAACGAATGGTTGTGGTTTGCTTATATCCGGCTACGTTGTTGAGTGGACAGATATCTTTCACTCCCGTGAGGCTATAATTTGGGCTCAGTTCGAGTTCCTACGCCTCAGCCTCCGACTCTGCAAAGAAAACAATCAAAAGACCACCACAAAACAAATAAACTCAGTTTGTCTTTGTAACGATATTGATCCTTCCAAGCTATAAGTTCCAGAACCAAACTTTCCACAGAATCTGCTGTATTCTGAGGCAGCATCAACAAAAATGTAGAGGGCAAACAGGCTTGTACATACGGAGAGGTGCAGGTTATGGTAAGGTTGCTGGACGACTGAATTTGCATCCTCATGCCGTCTTTCTCCTTTACTATCCTGAATAGCTGCCAGGGGTGTACCGATTTCCGTTTTCTTGAAAACACAATCTCAATAAATATGGAATCACGAGGTAACTGTGTGGACAGCAGATGAACACTGTCAGGATGTTTCATAGGATAATGGCAAATTGGAATTGCAGGGAGCATGTTCTTTATTGCTCCACTGTGAATACACATTTGCATGAAATGAATATGTGGATGGGGAGGGAAAATGGCTGAGCACTCAAGTTAAACTCATTAGCAAGCACAGCAGGGGCATTTGTACCGAAGTTATCAAGGAATCCTCAGCTGAGCTTCAAATCCAACACTTCTAGTTTCTTTTTTGTTGGACAAAAAACATTCACTAAATATTAGTAGAAAAACTAAGAGGGTGACTTCCAAAGTGGATGAGGCCTTGGCTGTGACCCAGGGCGCATAGTGATGCCTAGAGGACCCCAGCCAGGACCTGACAGGTATGGGTAGAATAGCTAAATGTGGTGTAAATTAAGTACATTTAACACATTGACTCAAAGAAAAAAAACATAATTTATTCTCTGTTGAAAGCCCACAAAGGGTTTGTCACATCGGATTTTGATACATTTGTGTGATTTCGCTGAACAACAATTTCAGATGGTCCATTTTAAGTTTAAAAGTGAACGGTAAATGCTTCCTCTCATTCATAGAAGCTGGTAGCATAGCAAGCAATAAGAATTCTTCTAGTTGTAATGCAGTGGATTGGTGATTAGGACATAAAATAATAGAGTTGACATCCATAGAAGAAACATACTCTAAAATTTCTCTCAACTTACACATAAAAATAATTGATGTAGGCTCATTTTGCTTGGGGTAATGAGATTTGCAGTCTTTCCATCATGTTTCCTTTATGTTTTTATTATTTGGTTCTAGTTCCATTTACCTCTACACAGGCATTTCTTATCTATACCAATTTTTTCTGTGCTAGAATTATTAACAAGTGCTCACGAGAGCTACATACCAGCACTTAACATTTTGTTTGGCTAAGCTTGTGGAAAAGTACTTTTGCAAACATAAAACATTAGCAAACATTGAGTATTTGGTATGTCTGACGTTATCGTCCCACCTCATTCACAGGTGTCCTTCTTCATGAACTTGTGTGCATTTATTGTATAACTACCATCAATTTCTATGAAAGAATGTATTCAGCAGAATGTATTCAGAATGTATTTAGCATCACGGCTGCAAGTATGATGATTCAGCTCTTTAGCTGTGTTATGTGACCCAATGTAATTTATTGAATAATTGTCAATGATTCAGATCTTGTCAGCACAATTAAATTTGATTGTATGTGCCTTCAATAAGACACAACTCAATGACACAAGTAGAATAAACATTGAATTGAGATGAATAAATGCCAACCAATCATTTACAATGTCTGTGTCAGTTTGCATACAAATGCTTAAATGTGGTCCCAAATGTTTGGATTGTGTCCATTAATTAAAATAGAGGCCAAGACCCTGTGAAGAAGATATTTTACATTTGATAACATTTTTATTCATTTAGCAGACTCTCTTATCAAGAGAGAATTACATTAACTCTCAGGGGTTTCTCCCTTTTCTTTGCACCCCCCTGCATCTACTACTGCCCTTTGTATGTGTAGAGCAAGCCAGCGGAGAAGACCCTAAAGGGGAAGGTTGAGTATTTGGTCTAAAAGGCACCAGTGTAGTAGATTGTGTTGGAGATGACTCAATGATAGAACTTCCCTGGGCGTGCATGGATATGCTTAGCTATTCTGCGCTAGTGAAGCTTACTGTATGTGGGTGACAGGACGGGTATTGCTGTGGCACAGAGACCAAAAACATGTGCGGCTCTCATTGACTGGTTCGTGACTTAAACAAGAGGTGATGAAAATTATAGGGTTGTTTATGTTACATCCAATCTATTCAAAACTATCAAGAAACAGCATACCGAGGAGAGGACTACAGGTTGAGAAAGCTGAGTTTAACCTCTGATTTAATATGTAAAGACATGAGAATGTGATTTGGTGCATATTAAATATAAAGATTATAATTAGATTTATGCAGATTTTGCACAGAGTATGCTTGCATGATAAGAATAACTAAGTTATCAAGGCAACAATTTGTGAGCTCAATATTTTAACTTTATCCTATTATTTTTATTCTGAGATTAAAATGAGCAAGTGTTTACTAAATATTTTTTTTCGAATTCAGCTGGCCTGCCATACTTTCTCTCTTAACAAGTACGCTAGGCTTTCTATTTAGCCAAATACAACAGCTAGCATTTGCTGGCTAGGTATTTTAGCAAATATGCCTACAAACCTATTTGATTACATAATGAAATACAACCGCCTAGCTACCCTTAACCACCAGTGGAGCCACAGCCACCATTATTATGAAAATCATAAAAAATTACTGTCATGCCCAAGCCAGCATATCTGATGTTTTATGCAAAAAAATAGCTCATCAGGCTATTAGCTTGTCTTTTACATTGGTTCTTATTTTTCAATGAAAAATATGTCAAGAAAGGAAGCTGGCCCAGATTCAACATGTTTTAACAACACTGAAATACCTTTTGAATAGAAATGTGCACAAGTGATCCTTCTTCATGGAAGGAGGAAACATTTAGAACCACATAAGTACCCTGCCATTGCATCATGTAATGGCATAGAACAGAAATGCATTTTATAAAAAGCTTTCATAAGACATTGTCTGACAAATTTCTAAAAACATACAAAAGTAACCTAGATGACACATGACTCTGGCTACATTTACAATAAGTTTGTATCAGCCAAAATAGCAGATCTGATTGATCAAAATAACTGTATCGGAATTGGGCTGCCTCTGTTTGTTCAAAATTACTGTATCAGAATTGGGCTGCCTCGGTTTGTTAAAAAGTTCTGGATCAGAATTGGGCTGTGTGGAAGATTAATTTTTATGCATATATATGAAATATGAAGGATGCATAAATATATCCTATTTGCATAAATTAGGTTTTTTAAATATGTGTTAAATATGTAGGGTTTATATGATATACAGGCTGGATACTTGGCTCAAGGAATTGGGGAAACATGTGGTTAAAAATGGCTATAGCTTGTCTCCTTTACTTCAGAACCCTTGCCAGTAAATCCTTGTTCTCCTTTTGGCCCCAGGCCCAAATATGGGCATTCTTTAGATTAGGTGTCCTATGGCCTTAGGATTTGGACCATTAAAATGAGAACCAGATGTTAGAAGATCATAAAGGGGCCCCACCAACTGTGTGTCTTTGTCATACTTTGGAACGTGCACACGAGTGTACTTTGTCTGTTTATCACATACAAGCTTGTAATAAACTATTAGAATTAAAGTACTGGTTTCCTTTAGTATTTATATTTAAGAAATTAGAATTAGGGGACTCAACCCGTCGAACCTGAGAAGTGGGAAAGAATGTATTGATGCAGATGTATTGATAAAAAGTATTGCTTTTGAATGGAAACAATCTCCTAGGGCCTGGGCTCTAAAAAGGAAATTTGCTAGTCTATCCAGAGGGATTCCACATCACGAATGATAAAAAAAACTGAAAAGGTATTATAATAGACCATGAGCTTGTGCTAAAAGCTCTCTCTCAAGAAACATATCTAAAACAGTGTTCCCAATGTATATACATGAACATATTTGGGAAGCCATACCAAAAACCCCACATTACCATATTGTAGACAGTATTTTGGTTGTTCGCTGTGTTTAAAATTGAAGGGAATAAGGAGGTGTTTAAATAGTGCCTAGTCATTTATTAGCCTAGCTCGATCTGTCTAGTGCCTAACGATTTCTCATGTAACATTTCTCATATTAGAACACAGTCATGATGTTTTCATCTGAATGCCAATCACTTCATGAGGGTCTCTTGTTGGCTACCCATGCACGTTTCACCACTTAAATAATTCCAGCATCCAGACAGCACACTACTGTGAACACACAGATTGATGAATGAAAACAGAGGGGAAAAGTCTTCTGACAGTCGGTAGCTAGGATACCATTTGGCCAATGATGTATGTAGCATAAGAGTTGTCTCGGTCCTCCTTCTACCTATTTACTGTTAGTTGAACCACAATGCAATTTGCAGACATAGCCTATTTTCAATTTTTTTTTGTGATAACGAAGTTCAAAAAGGAGAGCATCCAAAGGAAATGCAGTCCGCGTCACCAAAGATTGTTTACTATGAAGCAGACACCACCCCTTTTGGTTTTACCAGACTCTGCTGTTTTGCAGGTGCTTGCTCAGGTAAGCACAACAAAGGGTATCCCGGGTTGTTGATTGAACTAAAAAAAACGATTCCAGTGCAGTTCTGATGTCCAATGGGGAACGCCTGTCATATGTTAATACTGTGGTTGCAAATGCAGCAAAATTCAGAAAATCTACAATATGTTAGATTTTTTCAAGCCGTGTCCTTTCATGCCAATAGCCGCATGTCCTAATACAGAGTGTAGAACAACATTTTTTTTTTTTTTTTCAAGAACTCTGCATAGTATCTTTTGATTAGCTGATTAGATTTTCATCAGTTATTATTGTATGGCAGAATAATTTTAACCAAAGTTGGTGGTGCTCAGCTCCATCTGGCTCTCTTTTGAACCCAAGATGCTATGCAGTCCCCAGGCCAATTTAGTCACAACCATAATGGTTGTGTAAAACAACAGCGTGTTGTCCAAGATAAAATGTTGGTTCTCTGGGATGGGGACACCTTCATCTGTGATGGAAAGGTCTTGTAGAGGAAAGATCTTCCCCAGGGTAATATCAGCGCTGTCTTGGCCAGTTTTAGCACGAGGTGGTTGACCAATAATCTTCTAACGTGTGTTACAACAGAAATGCATACGTGTTACTACCAACGTGTCAAAAAGGATGAAGGATAGTTCAGTGTCATCCACATAAGGTTAAAGGAGAGACCATAGAAGCTGAATACATTATTGTTATTATTATTTTTATTATTATTTTATTATGTGAAGTTATGAGGAAGTCACTTAGTATATAGGGAAGACTAGAGGGCCTATCACCAAACTCTGGGGGACACCAATGTTGAGAGCCGGCAGAGGAGACACACTCTCTTCACGTCACCTGGTAGAAACAGCCTGCTAGGTAGAACAAAATCAGAGACTGTGTAGAGCATTAGAAACCTGACCCTAAGAACATAGAGAGGAGGATCTGATCATCCACAATGGGTAAGAACAGAAGAAAGAGACAGCTTGGGCAGTGTAGATAGCATCTGTGACATTGAGGAATGTAGCCTTCGGGTGAGTGATCCATCTTAAAGACTGACTGGTTAGGGTTTAGGATATAATGCTGAGAAATGTGTCGAAAAACACACTAAATTGGAAATCGAGGACTCAGTCCTAGTTTCAGCATAGACTAGGACTAGAACATCCGTCATCTCTTACAAATAAAACATTTCATGGAAGGACTATTTTAGGATCCCCATTTGCTATTGCCAAAACAGCAGCTACATTTCCTGGGCTCCTCACAAAACATAAACAATTACACAACACAGAACATTAAAAGACAGATAGAGTGCAATGACAGAATTACAATTTATCTGCAATTTGACAGCGTGCATTTAAAATTAGATCTGTGTATATTCTTTAGAGGGTGCAAAAATGCATCTAATCTTTGTTTGGAGATATGTTAGAGAAGGTATATTTGCTTTTTGTTTGTGTGTTTCTTGCTACAGGATAATTTATTGGAGCACATTTGTAATGACTTGGCAGCATTCAATCTATTTCTACGTTGTAGCTGTTGTTCAGTACAGACAATACTGGAATATAGAAAATGTATTCACAAACTGAATGTTTTTTTCAATAACGTATGTGTACATATATAATGGTGTTGTAAATTACTGATGCCACCACCATGTTTTTCTGTATGAGAAAACCTCTTCATTACTGCTTCTTGTGTAAAAGAAGGCTGTAACTCCCCATTCCTCATTAGAATGTGTTTTCATAGGACTTCCTTCTCCATCGATGGCACATTTCTAAGTTCAAGTGGACCTGGTTTTGGGGTTAAGGAATCAATTTGTGTAAGGGTTAGGAAGGTATTTGATTTGAAATCTCAAGGGTACATCACTATACTTGTTCCACCTCCTCTGCCTATTACCCAGAGTGCATCAGCGTGTCATTACGCCCAGCACAAGAAGGAGAAGAGTGCTAGCCGGATCAGAGCGGCTCTGTAATGGTGGTGGGTTGTGATTGTAAATCCAGACTCGTCGGAATTCAATCAGTGCAAAGCCAAGAGAGAAAGAGAAAAGAGACCCCTATTCCATCTCATCATCAGCGAACCATTCAAATGATTAGAAAGATGAGTGTATCCTGTAGTTTTTTGCGCTCACTGTGTCTGAGGTCCCTAACCTGATGTGTCATAGAGGGCAAAGTTGGAGGGTTAGGGTTGTAGTGGGGGGAATGTGGAGAGCAGCGCTTTTCTGACGTCAGTACTTAAACACCCCGAAACACATGCATTTTTATTTTTAACTTGGAGAAACTCAATCATTTATGCATGAGTCAGGTATGCCCGTCCAGGGATACACAAGTGTTCTGTTGGGGGAACTTGAGCACTGTAATTGGGAAACATTGGTATAGAGGGTGGGGGTTGGCGGTGGCTGTCCTACCCTGTCCTTCACGTATCATTAAAGCATTGCACCATGGAAGGGCTGTGTGAGTAGCCGCTCTCAGGTGCTGCTGTCAAGGGCAGGTGTCCCAGGTGTCAGGAGGTCGCAGAGTGGTGACGGGACACCGGGAAGAATGAGTGTGGAGGAGTGTCAGCGGTGACATCTTGGAAACGTCTGGTTTAATGGCACTGCAGTCGGTTTAACATCTTTATAGATCACAAGGAGGACTGTGCATGAAGAGGACGTCTCGCAATGGTGTCAGGGGCCCCTTTGCATTGAAGTTGAGCTCATACACCTTGTGAAGCGAACCTGTTATTGGGTCACCCTCTGTGTATAATGTTATACACACAGGCTGAAAAGAAGTGTGTAGGTTGAGCTGAGAACTCAGTGAATGATGTTCCCTAGAGAGTGACAGAGACATAGCAGACTTTTAAGCATGTGTGTGTGTGTGTGTGTGTGTGTGTGTGTGTGTGTGTGTGTGTGTGTGTGTTTGTGTGTGTTTGTTGCTAGGTACAGTGAACATGATCTTTGTGCGGTCAAACGGACATACTCCCCAACTTCTCTTGCTGTCTCTCTTTAACTGTGTGGGAGGAGATGTGACATTCAGACACACAATCAGAATCACAGACACACAG